>JANSTS010011518.1:0-39248 GCA_026546915.1 Sylvicola fuscatus
TTTTTTTATAAATTTTCACCCAAAAAAAAATTATTAGGTAAAACGTGTGTTAAGATTTTTTCGATCTCACTCCTTACCAGTATAATTGTGCATGTGTTGCAACCTTGAACCTTTCCCACAACATTATGTAACTGTTGTATGGCATTGATATGATACGCAACAGAACAAATAATGGGGAGACTTTGGATACACTCAACTTTGCTGGCAAATAGAATTAGTTTTCTCGCTTGACGGAATTTATTTGTTGGTAATTTTCCATTGTCGAAATCCTTTTCTATTTATCCACCAAAAACATTTTCATATTCATGTATTCAACGATTGTCGAAATTCATAATCGCTCGAGTTGTTATCAATTATCACAATAGGCAGTAGGCAGACCCGACCACAGCTAATCAAGTGGAATGATGAAAATGGCGACGTTCGAAGAATCGTATAGCGCCCCCTTCGTGTCATATGTGTCCACATAACATATGCCATTGGGCGTCTATTCTTATTTAAAAAAGGTTGTGGCTATGATTTGATAACATTTACTGTATCACTGACGATGACCACCCAATGTGACAGACAAACACAGTTTTTCTCCTTTATTTATTTGTTAGCATTCTTTCGTCGCGTCGCAGGATCTTTTATTATAGACACTTAATGTCAACATATTTATGATAAAAGCTTGTGCAATGTATTAAAACGATCATCACTCATGCCAATTATCTCAATTGAAGTGTAACAAATGGTGAGCATTAAAGATAATTAATAAACGCGCTTTTATGTCTTAAAGAATTGAAATCATTTAAGAAAATTGGTTTTTCCCTGCTAGCTTCAATTTAATTTGGTTTTTCAATTTCTGGTATCTCCAGTCGCCAATTTATTATTAGAAAATATATAATAAAAACCGTCTGTAAATACGTTTTAACCTTTTTATTACATAACAAACTCAACGTGACATCAATAAATTCACATTTTTGCGACCGTAAACTCGTCAACTTGACCTTTCTATGGTTCAACGAAGCTGAAATTTTATGTTCGATTTTAAATTAAATGGAATTTATAAATGGAAATAGCGTCATAACCGCACAAATGTCAAATGTTGTGCAGACGATCTGAATGCCATTTATTTTTGGTCGCGCATATTTGAGGATGCAATTAACGTATCTCGTTGCGGCGCGGCGCTTCCATCATCATTATACGACTTTTCGAGTGGAACTGAGTGGAAATGAAATTCAACATTATTTTATGTTGCACTAATTACCGTGAAAATCAATTGTTTATTTCGAATTTTTAATGAGTGAACGACTGTACGAGGCGAATCTAAATTTACCACTCTTAAGTTAACGACCCACGTTCTCTGAATTCATTACAAAAAAAAAAACGGAAGGAAAGAAACAGCACGAAAGAGAACACCAAACTGGCTCCTTTAAACAAACTTGTCAATATGAGGCGTCATAAGTTGAGTTACACGTGTTTCACTTCTAATTACAGAGCTTCTATTTTCCGCGATACACTTGAAATTGAACTGCAACCGGTTGAGGGAAACCTTAATATCTTGAGACTTGTAACCGACCCACTCGTTCACACCTTTCCTGGGGGTGGGTTTATTAAGTTATTGAGTTCTTCGAATTGTTCTCACTTTAAAACACGTAAAGATGACAAATGGCCTCTTTAAGGGTTGTTGTTGCTTTAGACATTATTGCTATCTGCACCCAAAACAACACTTATGGCAATTTCGCTGAAACGACATGTCGCGTCGCTATTTGTGACACCGCGAAACGTGTTTACCAATTTCCGTTGCGTACGTCTGTCTAATGGTATGTCGCTTCAGTCAAAGTTGAAAAGGACATTTGCAATTTGTTCGCATATGGCATATCTAAACTACATATGTACTGAGAATGTGAATTCATTATGTGCCATTTGAATGCTGAACGACATAGCCGACAGCGAGACGTCTTTTATAGGCGTATATATGCATGAAGAAAACGACGTCCACCCACTCTCAACTTTGAAGTATGCACAATTAGGGCGTTTGCAACCCCCAGTCCTACCATTATGAATTATATGGGGTATTTTTTTTCTTTTTTTTTAACCATTTGCGTGTGAAATGCGCGAATACTAAATTACATTATTAAAAACTGTATGGCTTCGTCGCATTCTTATGCATATGACCGTTTTAGTGACGGCACACTTAATGGCCGGAAAGCTGTTAAAACGCTGCATTTTCTAAATTTGCAACCAACAAAATGTTCATTATGAAAATAAAATGCCATAAAAGCTCGAAATGGTACTTCCGCTTTAAAGTTCGGTCTCGTTGTATGTTATAAGTATATTTGAAACTGAATCATTTGTTTCCACAGTAAAATGATAAAGTTTGTTAAATGGAAAAATTCGATTTACTGTAAAGTATCAGGTGTACTGAGATTCTGTGTTCTCCACTTGTAGAAAAGCTTTTAAGTTGTTTAAAAAAAAAAAATCATAGAAATGTTAACAACTAGATGGGGATAAGGGTTCATCGCTCTAGTTTACTTAACAAACACATCGAGACGGTGGTTGAGGTTGACACTTGTGATGAACGTTTGTGATGACGTTTTTCGTCTTTGAAAATATTGATCTCGTTTAAACTCTTCTTGCTCTAATTTGAACAATAAACAGACTGAATATTCAGGGTTTTCAACCCCTCCTCTCCCCTAATAGTTCACTTCTATAATTGGTGAAAACTAACGAAATACTAGTAAGATAAAATATCCTTTTCAGCTGCGTCGCCGCATCAATGTGTTTCAGCCGGTCAGACTGTTTGGTTTATGGGTTTACATAGACTATACAGATTGCAAAGGCGATACGAAGCGAGAACAGAATCAATAATCAAGACTGAGATCAGTGAACCTTTGCTGATAAATGGTAACATGAAGCTAAGACGGCAATTTTGCATAAGCGATTCGTTTCAAATGCCATTTATGTACAGAAATGTGTATCCACGAGCTAATCCCTCGCTTCAGGACTGTGCAGCTGCCGACAAAGTTATCCTCGCAGCATAAATCTCCACAGTTCGCTGTTTTTTTTTTCTCCATATACCATTCGCAACAATAATACTTCTGGAAAATCCAATAAAAAACATTTATAATCCGCGGTAATAACGCACATCAAACGGCGTTTTAACGATGCACCATTAAAACTGATGGCTGTTCAGCGTACAAATTTGCTGTGGTCGGCTCGCTTTACCGGCGTCGAGTGCTTAGACTGCTGATAAAACTGAATGAGGATACGTACCAGAATGGCATAAGTCCTTTTTTGTTGTTGTTGCAATATGTGCACAGGTACATCGTTCAACGCTATGTGGGCGGCATTTTAGCGGCGTTTATAATTGCACGCGCTGTTCCGTTGCTGGTAACAGGGACGAGATTAATTGTGCCATGTCCTTTGTTGACGGCGGCGTGCAACGTCGAAAAATGCAGCCTACATGATGTAAGGCCGTTGCTAAAAAACTGATTACTCATGTTACATGCAGTTACAATTTAATTTTTAATGAATTCGCCTGGCTTGTAATAAGGACATGATTTGGGGAAAGTGGGTCGTGTTACGCGTGGGAATTAATTGTAGCAGGTTGACTGAGTCTTCCACTTTTGGTTAAAGTTAAAGCATAATTATTGTTTGAAATTATGTTGTTTAAATTATTTTGTCAAATTCCTTGCGGACTTTGATTATTGAATTTAGGGGGTACTAACTACATTTACGTAGAATTTGCCATTTAATAAATAGTTTCCTTTATCGTTAAAGTTCAAGAGGAGGTAGAGAGCCACATGCACAAAAGCAACATGATCGTGTCTCACTCAGGTGGAAAGTTCAAAATCGTTTCGTAAAAATTTCATTATTAAAGTCTTGGAGCACCTTAAATCATTTACTTTGCGAAAATTCCTATAAAATGTCATTTAAACTAAAGGTGTGGAAAAAAGCCGCTTACTCACAATGGCAACCGCGCAGCTACTTCAAGATTAATTTCATCTAACATTTATGTGACCAATACAAGCGAAATAATTCATTGAGCTCATTTTAAATGTCTCGTTTTGTTCTGTGTTTATTATTATTTAATACTCATACTTTCCTTTAAAGCGCAAATGCTCTTGCTTCCACCCCATTAAGCCAACCCTTTCTACAAATGAATGCGTATTGATTTTGCCCTTCCAATTTTTGAACAGAACGATTTGCAGTGTCCAGGACATGCCATTGTTTCGAGATATTGCTTTTTAATTGTCCAAACAATTAAGCAGGCACTGTAGGCTGCGTGTGCACGAATGGGGTGGTGGCTAATGTGTGTGGTATCGCCATGCAGATATGTGGAGAATGGAGATGGAGGTTGCCACAGATGCATATGGCGCTTAGTTGTTGTTGTGTGTGCGTCGCGTCACGCTGATTTTGATTGCTACTCGAGTCACATATTGTGTTGCATGACCAACATGTCCGAATATGTGTAAACCCTTTATCTAGTTCTGCAGATCAAAAGTGAATTTCAGTGGCACGGGTTAGCCCTCGTATTCATTATTTACAAATATTGATCCTTATTATTGCCATGGTGGGCGGAGTGGGTTGGGTGGGTGGGTTGTTAGAAATTAACATTTTCTGCTATTCATAATCGGATGAATTATGATGAATGAGGGGGGGGGGGGTACAGTTAATTACACTAGGCTCCCCAATTCATGGATTTGTGTACATGAGTGTAATCCAATCCGCTTGTGAAGTTGCCGCACAGCATTTGCCCTCGGCCCTATTTATATTGCAACTGATTTATTTATGAATGGACAGTGCACTGACCCCGAAACACCATACCGCCTATTCAAACATCAGCCCTTATAGCTGATGGAAAATAGTTGTATTGCTTCACATAAATTACATGCAGCATAATTTATCGCTTCTATATTTTCAGGCTATTGGAATGTGAATTATTCATCTATAGAACACCAACAGTGCACTTTACACAAATTACAACAACGGCAGCGTTTACAAACACGCAGTGTCGGTGCGGTGCATCAGACAACAGTCGACAGCCAGTTGAGTTCAGCTACATCCGGATTGCCGTTGAGGCTGGTGCGCGCCACGTCACCATCGCAGTGGTTGATTGTAATCCGGACGCATCTTGCTGCAGGACTAGAAACGAGTGAAAGAAGCAGAGAGAGAGAGAGAGAGGAAGTAGAAAATAGGAAATAGAGAGCCGACAGAATGATCGATCCCAGTTCAAGTGAGGAAGAGAGTGAGGAGGATCAAGGAAGTAAAGGAGGCCATCGTGGTCACCATGGCCACCACCACCATCACAGTAGTGGCGGTGGTGGCGGCGGCGGTGGGGGTAGTGGTGTTGGCGCCAGTGTCACCGGCTCTGGCATAGGAGCGGCTGGTGGTGGCGGCGGTGGACTCCATCACGGTGGAGATCCGGCGCCACATAACACACCACACCACCCTGCTCATCATGGTGGCCAACAGATGCATCACCCTTCCAAAGATCCTCACTACGCGCCACACTTGCAGCACGGCGGCAGCGACACGTCCGGCAGTCTCGAGGTGCCAGCCAATGCAGTTCAAAGGTAGGCATTTGTTGTAGATCGCAGGTTACCCACCAACCGCCAGCGTCCGCGAATCGCATAGCCGCGTTAGAAACTTTAACAGCACCACAGCATTTATGGTGCAGATTTTTTACGAGCACAGATTTAATGAAAATCTATTTCGCCATCATGTTTAATGGACCGTTTACTCAAATTTTATTACCGCCGCCAAAACCCACCCATCCATCCACCATACATTGGATTTAATATTGAGATGGTCGACGACGACGACGGCAAAGTATTCGCGACAATTAGACGTTTTACGACGTCCATGGTCGTTATGCAGTTTCTTGCAAATGCTTAGTCGTCAGACAACGGATATTTCGCATGGAACAATCCATTAGGGACGCAAATGCAATGGATTCGTTCAGACGCCAGCTCACTTTACATAATACATATCGTATCAATAACATTAGCATATTCACTTATTGATTTTATAATGCGAAAGTGTTCAGCCACAGACGTTCTTTGCATGATTTAAGCGATTTCCTGTCATCGCCGGTAAACAGCCACTCTAAACTTTGTTAAAATATCAACAAAATTGCATTTTTTACATCATTCGACAATTTCTACAGCCGCGATGGCATGTTTTTGGGCAAGAATAATCGATTTTCTGCATACTCCAGCCGCCAAACTGTTTATGTGGGCGGCGTCTGCATGGTGCATGTGACATCCGGTAAATTTGCAGATAAAGCACAAACGGATAACAGGGTGGAACACAATTTCTTCAAAAACTTCTTCAGCATCTTTAATTGAAATCTTTCAAGGTCAAGGTTGTTGTCGAAAAATTTGGAAGTTTTTTTTTTTTGGACATTTTCATAGTCACCCTGTTTATGTTTTTTTATTAAACGCAAAAAGCGATCTCAAGCATTGCAAAGCAACAATATTTTTATGTTAATGCTGCAATTACCGCAGGTGTGCTCCAGTTTAAGTACAAATGCTTCAGATTAAGCGCGTTGTTGCAAAGACCTGAATGTCATTTACATATGGCAGAAGCCCCAGGGCAATGGTTGTAAAATTAGACTAAACATCCAAAAACACCTGAACACTGGCCGTAGAGCAAGCGACTGTAAGATGTGCTTAGAAAGCTCACGCGGTGCTCAAGTGTTCACACATGAAAAGTTGAGGTAGGTCAAGTGGTAAACGCCGCGACGCGCCGTTTGATACCGTGTATATGGTTTAGATTCGTAAATATTTAAAATCTACTTAAGACTAATGTGGATTTTCTAAATTTTCTTTTAGGACACTTTCTCCGTCTAGTGGTGTGTCGCAGGAGACAATTAGCCAAAGTGTTGGATCATCGAGGGCTAATTCATTACCACGACCAATTTCGCCGTCTCCGTCCGTCGCCAGCGAAAAGAATGAAGTGGATATTCAAGTACGTATATAGCAATTGTACAGTTATGTTGAAAACATATTGCCGCCAGACTCGCGTATGTTACCGGCTACAGTCTCCACCCAAAATCACCTCATTTGATTACCCCATGAGTTGTTCTCGTATGTGGAGACTCGTGTGTGGCAGTAAAAGTCCCAGTGCTGCATTTATGCAAATTCAGTAAATACGTTTTCTTTACAATTGGCGGGCAGTGGGTACCTACTTACAGCTTTATTTGCTCAACTGAGTAATTACATAAAGTATTTCAACATCAACATATAGGTATATGTACATTTATTATCTGGCGAGGACATTCGTTATTCTGTTTTAAGTGCCATCATGAAAGTGTAACAAATGAAAGAGAAATTTACGTGAATGACGCAATTCGTTTCAGCTACATAACATTGGGTGAATTAAGTCAGTCAGTCAGTCCTTAAAAAAAAAAAATATCCTCAAAGAGAATTGCCATCAGATGGAAATGTGAGGCGAATTTTAAATTCTTTTTTTTTGTTGCTGAATGCGAATGGTCTCATGTAAGGGATTAAATGTTTCCACTGAATTTGCAGCCGCATTGTGTTTCTGATAGCGGTTACCATTTTCATTTAGACATAATGAATGTATTTAATCGCACGTGTGCACTCGTGTGTGAGAGTTCGTTAATATATGCAGAGACTGGCAAGTGGAAAATGGAGTTTGTGGGATGCAGTTTTGCTACATACCTCCTTTAACACCGCAATTCTAATCAGAAGCTTTATTTATTTTAATGACGACACAATCAGTTTCTTTTCATTTGAATGTTTTGGGTTTTATGCAATAAATAACATTGTAAGAGCTAATTAAGGGTTGGAACTTTGAAAATTTAATTATAAAGCTTCTGAACATGCTTTGGGGGTGGTAATTGTTCAATACCGAAGTATGCCGATTGATTAAATTCATAGGCCGCAGAATTTGAGTGAGTGAATCTCAACCTCCTCCCAATCATGCTCAATGGATTCCTAGCAGGTAGGAATTTAATTAATGCATGTCCAATAAACCACAATATAATGGATTCCTGAAACACCAATAATGCAAAACCACCCACGCCGGTATTCATACATTGGCCAGCCCTTAAGGTCGCGGAAATACAGTTAAAATTTGACTATAAATAGAGATCAAGGTGACAAACCATTTAATTAACCGACTCATTTACCACCCACAGGAGAAACAGGAGCGCGAAGAGGAGGATCGAAAGCGTCGCATACAATTATACGTGTTTGTGTCGCGATGTGTATCATATCCATTTAATGCGAAACAGCCGACTGACATGACTAGAAGACAAATAAAAATAACAAAACACCAATTAGAAACAATCACATCACGCTTTCAGGTAAGACAGGACACTCATGGCCTGTAATTAAAGAATATTCCAATTACCAAATAATTGAAAATGTTTTTCTTCCATCGCGTCACGCACTCCGATTTCGGTATTCCATCCTTGGTCCTGATTGTTGTTCAATTTACATTTTGCAACCATCCCAAATCCAATTAAATGGCAATTTACGTATTACGTGCCTCAACACATATGAAACTGTTGCATGTGGTAATGGTTTCACTTCAAGGCTTTTCTTAAAGGAGAGACGCAAATAATGGCCGACGAGGCATTCCAAAATGCGGTCCAAAGTTACCACGACGTCTTTTTAAAGTCTGAGCGCGTCGTGAAGATGGTGCAATCCGGTGCGTGCTCACAGCACGACTTTCGTGAAGTGTTCCGCAACAATATCGAGAAACGTGTTCGGTAAATATTCGCTTCACTATTTTCGGTTATTGCCATCCTGACAAGGATGTCGATTGTCGATCAAACACTCAATGAACTAACTGTCCTTTTTGTATTTCCATCTCATTATTGTATTGTAACTGCATCTATCTACCTGTATTGTCATGTGTCGGCACAATATTGTCATTTTCATTGAATTACCTTACTCCTGATCCTTACATAAAAAATCATCCTGACATTGTGTAAATCATGCCACACCAATTCCAACGTTTTACCCACCACCGACAGATCGTTGCCGGAAATTGATGGCCTTAGCAAAGAAACTGTGTTGACGTCGTGGATGGCGAAATTCGACTGTATTTTGAAGGGAACCGGTAAGCCTCTCTGGATTACGGCTATAGATGCCCTAAAATTAAATCCTTTGTTTTTCGCACAAAAAAATAAAATAAAACTCGTATGTCATATCAGATTTACTACAGCTATGTGATTGATATATTGTGTTACCTGTTAATGTGTGCCTGGGCCGTGTTCTCTATCTGTTCCATTAGGTGATGATGATAGCAAACGACCCACACGAATGCAACAGCCACTCAACAGTGAACTGATTCTGTCCAAGGAGCAACTGTTCGACATGTTTCAGCAGATATTAGGTGTAAAGAAGTTTGAGCATCAGATCCTGTTTAACGCTTTAATGGTAAGTGGCAACTAATATATTTCATATAAATTGCTGATCCACAATACCAGCTGATAAACAGATACCTGGACACGTCTGATTGTGGATATGAATCTGACCAAAATTATTGCTATGACCAATTTTTCCTTAAAAAATCTCTTCTGACAACTTGCAGTTGGACTCGGCTGATGAGCAGGCGGCTGCGATCAGGCGAGAGCTGGACGGTCGAATGCAGAGGGTGGCCGAGATGGAGAAGAATCGCAAGCTGATGCCAAAATTTGTGCTCAAAGAGATGGAGTCGCTGTACATTGAGGAGCTGAAGTCGTCCATTAATTTGCTGATGGCCAATTTGGAGTCGCTGCCAGTGTCTAAGGGTTCAATGGACTCCAAATACGGGTTGCCAAAACTTAAACGCTACAATCACAGGTATTTTGTGTAAAATCAGACAAATAAAAATACCAGCCCCCACGCCAACATATTTTTTTATAAATAGAAGCGTATGCCACTTTCTATATATATAAAGGCAATTCTCATTGAGATGCCCGTATATAGGCTCTTATGTATATATCTTGTCGCTATGGAACAAGTGCTTTAAGGACATTGAATAAATAAAAAGTTCATTGAGTTAAAGAGCATGTTCCATTGTTCAAAGCCCTTAGTCATTTATTGTTGTTTATATACACATTGTACATGTGACATAAGAGCTGTGTTGTAACAACCGCCCCCCCCCCCCTCTCCCTCCCAACCACCCACACCTCCCAGTCCACCTCTCTTCCCCTCCCGCTTGCCACTTAACCTCGCCGCACATCCACCTGACGATGGTACATTCTACATTCGTATTATGTATGCATGTAGTTTACAGAAAGTTTATGCGATGTATATGCATGAGGGCCGTAGGCAGAGCCGCCTTCTGCGTCTCACACCATGTCTATATCTGAAATGAACAAGGGTGTCATTTAAGAAGCGCAACGGCTGTGCGGCTGTGGCTTGGCACGGAGCATGACAGAGCCGCATGAGCCCAAGCTCCAAGCTCATTTCGCCTTGTCTTTATTTCTTCTGCTTTTGTTTTCATTTTTCTTGTTCTGTCATCACCTCCCGCCATCAGCGGTTCATGTACCCATGACTCATGTGTATATTATATCGAAGACGCGTCTATGTCGTTTGGTGTGTCGCAATAAAATTCAGTTGGGAGCGATATATTGAGCACATGTGTGTACTGACAAACGGTGTGGTTATTTTCTAATGTTGCGATAATGGGCTCACTCAAACTGATTGCAATATTCATCCATGGCGACAAGGAATTCACATCTCAACAACAACAACAACAACAACAACAAAACAGCTCAAATTCCTTTTTATATTTACGAGCCAATGAACCAAAGAGTGCCATGATTTTGGGGTGGGGTGGGGTTGGGTGGGTTCGGTGGGCTGCGACAATATTCGTGGCGCTTATAAATTTGCCGTTTATTTATTTGTGGAATTCACTCTGCAGGAAGCGGCGCACACAACTGCCGAAATGTCAACATATTTATATGCAAAAATTCGGCATGAGGAATGAGTTGAATTGAAGAAACGTCTATAACGATTCCATTAAAGGATAAAATACTCGACAACTGTGGGAATGGCAAGAGAGTAATGTTTGAACTGGCATGCCTATTGCTTATTTCTTGAAGGCATGACCTTCTATGTTGATTCGCTTCAATTTTATGCTTTGTTCGTTGTCGTAGAGGCCTTCTCTAATTAAATGCAGCAGAAGACTATTGAAGTGCTACATTTACGAGACAAAACAAATAGACAAAGGGCAGTTGGGAATGGGAGGACAGATCGTTTGATGTTCCGACGACTCGACTTTTCAAAATCCTCCTATCTTCTATATGGGGACTTGTTCTTGAAAGTAGGATGTCTGAAAAGTTGTCAGAACATGAAAAGCTCAGCTTATGGTAATCCGAAATGTATGCAAAATGTATATTTTCGCATACAAAAAATACGCTTTAATTAATTTGTTTAAACCCTATATAAAAATACATTCAAGCTAAGAAACGTGACTTTAAGTTGTTAACTTAACTTTAAAAGTAAAGTAAACACAACAAGTTGGTTTGAACAGAAAAGTGTTCGTGATAATATTCTTGGACTCAGAGTTAGTATTTCAACAAACACTATTAAATTTTGCTGTCTTAATGCTTTGAATAAAACCAAGATTCTTGCAACTATTCCCACCACCCACTTAGTTGGGGGATGTTTTATAGCGCTCACTAAAAGTTTGATTGCATTCAATTCATTTTCTGCATATTTAATTCATTTAAGTATCGCTCGGTACGTATTTTAATTGAACTACCATCTCACCTCCATGCCTATAAGGGATGGAAAGCGTTTATATTGGCAATTTTACTTGTTAAAAAATGAATAGGAGCCGAACGACTCTGTAATTAAACTTTGTGAAAAGCGGAAAATTTGTGGCGCTTTTAATGTACTTTTACATCGCTTTTTATTGACCAGAACAAAAGTGCATTACATTTAATTTACATGTAAAATTTAATGCTCTTAAATGCCAGCAAAGGCAAGGGACACCGGGGGTGGGGGTTGGGGTGGATGGGTCTAATAAACGCCGCCACTATTGAAAGAAGAAGTGGAAAAAAAAACTTTTCTATTCATTATTTTCAGCAAGAAAATGAAGGAAGTGCTTTTTTTGTTTTTAATTAAAATTTATGAACGACTTTGTATGTCCTTTATGTTCATTTCACTACGGGGAAATATGTTCTTCAGTGTGAAGTATAATGGAATGCCTTAATTGATGTTTCACACTGAATTGACACAAATGCTTATGAATATTAACAATTGTTGAATTTAATTCTTATAAACCGTTTTTTTTTTTGTTTGTTTGTTGTTTCTTAAGTAGAAAAACCACTAACTGTGTTTCTCTTTTCTTTTCAGCACTCCATCTTTTCTGTAAGTTACTGCTTGACATGGCATTACCTAATGAAATATTTTTACATTGTATATTATATGAAACCTATACATGAGCTATATTGTTATCGATACAGTTATTTCACTTAATTATGTTACAAAATGTTTCTCTACAATAACTTTTCGTTTTTGGTTTGTTGTCCTTTTTCGTTGATATCAAGTAAAGTAAATTTTACATAAAAAAAAAACTATGTTTAAAGCAAAAACCTTAAGTTGCCACATTTGTTCATAATCTTTATTTGTTTTTTTTTTTGTTGTTGTTTTTAATTACCTTAAAGTATAATGTTTTCGGACCAAAGCGACATAAGCTTGTTGCGTTGAAGCGCTTGCAAGTGTTTCCGGTGCGCAAAGATCGCGCGCGCCTTTGTTCGCTGAATTGTTTGTTTTATTGTCATTTCTTTTTTTCCTTTATTTTTGCGAATATTTTGACTTTTTGGTTGTATCAATAATTGTTTAAAAGGGGTACAGTGAGGAGTTAAAATTGTTTGTTTTTTTTTTTGTCTGATTTTTGAAATTCAGCAGCTGCAAACTCAGACTGAATTATTTTTATAATAGCCTGTTAAATGCACGCCAAACAATTTGATTTCATTGTTTATTGTTTACCATGAATTATTCACCCACTCACTCCAACCCCCTCGTTGTTGTTTACTTGTTTTATGTTTTTGTTTGGTTTGTTTTTGTTTCTGTCTCTGGTTTGACGCAGCCGATCTCGTCGAAATTAATATTTATTCAGCACAGAATGCAACAATGCAATCCAACTTTTCTTTTTGTAATATTGCCATACACAAAATATCCGTTGTTTGGATGTAATTGTTTTTTGATTTGAATTGAAAATTTTTTGCGGCCGGTTTTTTCGTTGCAAATTGAAAATTTGATGTTCATTCTGTACACCTCTTTTACTCTCCTAAGCAAGCGACATCCTTCGCTTTGCAGTTCTGTTGTAAAAGTTTCGTTATTATTTACCTTTAATTTGGTTTGGGTGTTTTTATGGTGTTTTTTTCTATCGGACTACTTCGGTGTTTTTTTTTTGTTCTATTCTTGGTCGATATTTGTACAACAACAATAACAACAACAACACCAAAAACATGTTTTCTTTTCTATGTAATCCCCCCATTTTTAATTACAATAGCACCTAATCAGACCTAAGCAGTCTTACATAACCTCAAAAATGATCATTTTGACAAAATTTATTACAAAAAAACAAAACAAAAACCTAAAAAATGAATAAAAAAATAAATAAATAAAAAATGTATAATCGATTTTTTTGTTGCACATTGAACGCATTAAGGAAATTTTTTTTGAGGTATTCCTAATTTTCACACAATATTTTGTTACCATACGTAATTGTTTTTGCCAGATCAATGTAACTCTTTTCCAAAGGAATTTTCGTTTTGGTGTAAAATTTCCTTATAGTGTAAATGAATTATTATCCAAACGATTGTTGTCAGCCAAATTAATTTTGCATATAGATTTCCAACTTGTATGTCATTTATGTTTTCCTTTACCTATAACCTTGTAAGTGTGATTCGCGTACATATAAATTTGAAAAGCTGTGCCATTTTCCGGCGAGTTTATATGTGTGCGTATTTCAAACAAATTTTTCTTTTCTAATGAGTGTATTTTTTATTGGTTTAAAGTTATTTTTTATGATTTATGACAGTTTTCTGTTGCAATTATGCTGCAAAAAAAGTGATACGTCATGCGCTATTCCTGTTTGAGTTGTGGTTTTCCATTTTATTTGTTCAAAATGAATACTTCAATTTTCCGTTTTTGCATCCACCATTTTCATTTCACTGTTGTTTTACGGTTTTCATGGCATCTCTATATATATATATTGTATATCTATTAAATACATATCTAGCTAAAAGTAACGGCTGAATTTATTGCTTTGGTAGTATTAATTCCGATGTGCCGCTGCATACTGTTTTTGTTTTATGTTTTAAGTCTTCAACAAGATACACATACATGAATACATATAGGCATTGCAGCGTCTACTGAATTATTGATGAAACACAAGATTATGCTCTGGCATGCGCCAACAAGTACCAATCATGGATATTTGCCTGCTCCAACATTATGTTACATTAGTATAAATATCCCACGTATATCCCTATGGGCAGTTGCCAGTAGTTGGAATATTTGGCATTTATTGAAAGCAGTCCGATATCCCACGGCGTACATTTGCCTCCATACATTCACATTGTTGTGTGTTTTGTGGAATTTGATTATTGTGGTCGAATATGTTACACATAACTCATAACTCGAATCTATAGTCATTTACTTGATTCCATTTCGCCTGTAATGGCGGTCAATGCGCCATTGGATGAAAAGGATACGCAGTTAAATACATATTTTATTATATAAAAGAACCGCAACCTTTTTAGCCTTTTAAGTGCAAAAAAAAAAAAATACGGATACCATTAGATCCAATATCACTAACCGGAAACATGCAACAACAAAAAAAAACCGTTTCATGTGGCTGTATGACTCAACTTAACAGGATACTTTAATGAAATGAAAACGACAGGACGAAATAATCAATACAATTTTATCCTATTAAGATTTTGTGTTTGAGCTTTAAATTGAATTGGTTTATTTCACATTTTTTACTAAAACAGTTTTGACATAAACACATTTGCGCGAGGATGTGTACATTTTTAGTTTCGCAGCGGTATCGCCGAAAAAAAAAATCCTTTTTCAAATAGATGTTAGAAGTGTTTGCGTTTGTTGTAAAATCTAATTAGTGCAAAATTCGTTAAGGTTTTTCGTTCATGCATATTTAAAAGCTTTTCAAAATTACATAAAATGCGCATTCGTTTTGTTTTGGTAGATTTTCTAGTGTTTTCCTGTTTTAATTTAATTCACACAAAATTCCTATGTTCATTCATCCATTTAGAAGTACGAGTATGTAAAGTTCTTAAAGTGCGCCGGCAAATATAATTAGACAAGAGTAGATTTTGTTGTTGCTACCGACTTCCAGACTCTGCAAATAAGATGAATTGTTTGTTGGGGCGTTTTCACATTCAAATTTATCAAATAGGTCCTAGCAGCCAAAAAGTTTGACGGTTTAATTTAATATTGAAACGTCATTTATGCGGTTCATTAGATATTTAATTGTTTATTATCCGTAAACCAATTCCATTCATATGCATCAGACTGATTACTGATTAGTCGCCGCTTTTCTTCAACATCAACATATTTATGCAAAGTATAATGCTTGGCTGCTCAAAACGTGTATCTAACATAAATCCGAACATCAAATGAACCAAAAAGGATTAAATCACTGCATCACTGACTCCTCTCCTGTGTAGTTTGCTGCTAAATCCTACCTACATATAATCAATGAGTTTTACTTATTCCAATGCTTATGTAGATGTCCGTCGCGATTGGCACGTCTCACATTGTTTTTACCATAACTATAGCCACCCCATCACAGGGTCAGACCCACAAATCCACCCCCTTGCCAATAGAAATCTTCGCCGAAATGCACTGGAGTTTAATGTATGCTTCAGCCATACCTTTAAGTTTGTTGATTTCTGTTTTTCTGTTTGCGGTGCGAGTATTTTTGTTTATTTATATACGAATTCATCCATAAATCATGATTTTGTGTTCGTTTGGCATATTATATATACAATTCGCATAAGCAGTTTAGATGCATTCCAATATCTTGTTATATATCTTGTTGAATAATGTCATTTCGTCATCCTGTTTCTATATTGATTTCCATTTATGCAATAACAAAAAAAAAAAAAAACATACTGAAATGTGTGTCGACATAAAATTGAACTGAAATTGTGAATTTTGCTTGTTCGGGCAAACGCAGAAAAATGATACTCAGGTCGCAGGGTTCACTCGCCAAATTAGAAGGTGACTCGGCCGATGGTGATACACAGCTGACGAAGCTGGATGTTGTGCTAACATTTCAACTGGAGGTTGTTGTGATGGAGGTGAAGGGACTCAAGTCTCTGGCGCCCAATCGTATTGTCTACTGCACAATGGAGGTGGAGAATGGCGAGAAACTGCAAACGGACCAAGCTGAAGCCTCAAAGCCAATGCAAGTTATTCATTGTGAGTTGTCTGCATTTTCTGCATATTGATGAGATTTCTCTGCAGGTGGGACACCCAAGGTGATTTCACAACAACTCATCCGCTGCCTGTAGTTAAAGTAAAGCTGTACACAGAGAACCCTGGAATGCTAGCACTGGAAGACAAGGAGCTTGGCAAAGTGACGCTAAAGCCGACCCCACTATCCGCAAAAGTGCGTATATATTGTAATCTTTGGTTTTGATGCATTTACACTAAAGATCTATAAATATTTTAATTAACAACTTAAATGATTTTAGTCCCCAGAATGGCATCGAATGACAGTGCCAAAGAATCTACCAGATCAAGATCTGAAAATAAAAATTGCTTGTCGTATGGACAAACCGCTAAACATGAAGCACTGCGGGTAAGTTCAAGTTAGTGCAGCCTGTAGAGCCGGCTTCTAATCGCATCTTCCACAGGTACCTTTATGCGATAGGAAAGGGTGTTTGGAAGAAATGGAAAAAGCGATACTTTGTCTTGGTCCAAGTCTCTCAGTACACATTCGCCATGTGCAGCTACAAGGAGAAAAAATCTGAACCATCTGAGATGATGCAGTTAGACGGTTACACGGTTGACTACATCGAGGCGGCCAGTGGTATGTATTACTTGATGCAATCTCTATGCAATTCTCCCAGCACAAGATCAATGACATTTTAGCGAACCTGATGGTTGGCATGGACCTGGAGGGCGGACGATTTTTCTTCAATGCTGTGCGAGAGGGTGACAGCATCTTGTACGCCAGTGACGACGAAAATGAATGCAGTTTGTGGGTGATGGCAATGTATCGGGCAACTGGCCAGTCTCACAAACCAACGCCGCCCGTCACACAGGATAAAAACTCAACCATATCCAAAATTCAAGGCGGTATGTGAATATGTGTGAAATATGCGAATGCAGCTCAAGTGATTGTCTTCATTTTAGATGCGGACAAGGCACGCAAACACGGAATGGAGGACTATATCAGTGCCGATCCTTGCACTTACGATCACCATACTCTCTTCAAAATATTGCAAAACTTAGCTTTAGAGTACCGACTGAATGATCAGTACGCGTCACTGGTAAGATTTTCCCACAAACCACCTTCATTCAAAAAACGACTCATTTACGCTGTAGAAACGCTTGAAATGAGGCTCAAATCGTCTTTATATAAGTATTTAGTATTTATATAAGTAGAAGACGAATTGAGTCTTAATCTCCCTAATGCCCCATTAAGAAGAAGAAGAAGAAGAAAAGAATACATAAAAACAATTATATGAATGAATTCTCACAGGGATGGTTTAGTCCAGGCCAAGTGTTCGTGTTAGATGAATATTGTGCTCGCTATGGTGTCCGTGGATGCTATCGCCATTTATGCTACTTATCCGATTTACTGGATCGAGCTGAGAAAAATATCATGATCGATCCAACGCTAATACATTATTCATTCGCCTTTTGTGCTAGTCATGTACACGGCAATAGGTATGCTATTTACATTTCGCTAGCCCAACGATTTTTGTTTAATTTGCTTGGTTTGCATAAATTGTGTTGACAGACCGGACGGAGTAGGCAGTATTACCCACGAGGAGAAGGAGAAATTCCAAGATATTAAGGATCGATTGCGTGTTTTGCTGGAACATCAAATCACCAATTTCAGGTAAGCGCGCCACTGAAATGAGAGCTTTAATGAGCTTTAATAACTAATAACCAAATATATTGCAGATTCTGTTTTCCGTTCGGACGACCAGAGGGCTCCCTGAAAGCTACCCTCTCCCTACTTGAGCGCGTTCTTATGAAGGACATCGTGACACCAGTGCCACCCGAAGAAGTGCGCTCCATGATCAAGAAGAGTCTAGAAACGGCGGCGCTCGTCAACTACACAAAACTTTCGTGCGAAGCGAAAATAGAAGGTTCCTCATCCCTTAATAACATTTTTCTTCTACATAATACATATATATAATCTATATTAATATAACGCTCATAATCTATTCTCTCTCTATCTATATATAATTTTCTTGTTGTTTGCAAATCCAACGTAATTGACACATACAAAGATACAATAAACAATCTTTCAATTGCGCCAGATGATCTACGCGGAGAGGTGATCGTGCCACCGCAAAAGAAGCTTGAAGATTTAATACATTTAGCTGAACTTTGTGTTGATCTTTTGCAACAAAATGAGGAACACTACGCTGAGGTAACAATTGTGCGAATACTTAACAGATGATGCAAATCTTTTTGGAAGTGCATTTTTAATGCGTCCGTTTCTGTTCAATATCAATTACTATACATATTATTATTATATATATATATATTCGTGTTGTGGATGGTGTAGAAGGGAGAGATATATGTATAATTTGTGACTATTCACTAACAGCCAGCTCTATCCCTGTAAAAGCAAGGTTTATTCAACAAGTGGGCTTCGCGATTCTTGGTTTACTTATTAAAATTTGTTGCGTTTGGCTAGCCCAATTGAATGGACTTTGGGGCTGTAATATATCCCTCCTTATACAAAAAAAAAAAAAAAAATATATATATAAATGCAAAAAAATATATAAAAAATAATATCAACGTCTATTCTGTATTCTGTTTTGTAATATACGATATATATTATATAATAGTAAATTTTGCTGTAATTTTTTGCCTGGCATTGATATAAATGTGTGTAGAATGTTCATTGGATATGTATGGATAATTCAACCCTTCCCTAATCAAAACAATTAAAAAAATAATAAAAAATAAAATAGCGATAAGAAAGTGTAATGGGCGGCAGAATACAAAATAATCGTGATATCCTTTATATGTAAACTATATGTGGTCTATTTATCTTCTATTCTAACTCTAACCAAAAATAATGAATATGTTCTTTTTTTGATTTACATTTCAACGTTTAGGGTTGTTTTTTGATCTGTTTTGAATTGTCGTATACTCTAACACAATAATATGTTCTTCAAAGAGCTTCTATCTAACTTCAACATACAGACAAAATATTTTTACTTACTTAAAATGACTGTGCGACGATTTGCTTTCACCTCTTTAAATTACTCTCAAACTGTTGTTTTTTATGATTAACCTTTTTATTTCAACTACTATGATTTTTTAAGTGAACAAGACTCTAATTAAGGAAGCATTTGCAGACAACAACTACAACATCAACCCACCCAACTCAACAATTGCACAACAACAAAAACAAACAGTTCACGACACCCAAACCAAACGAACTGATGCGATTTAAAGGGTGGAAAAAAAAACTCTCGATAATTGGCTGCAATGTTCAGCCAAAAAGGACAATTTTCACCCTTTAATTTCTTTAGTTGGACGCACACAAAAAACCGAAGAGACTGCCACTTGAAAACTAACTGCGATTTTTGTTTTTATAAATATTTATATTTTTTTTTATGATTTTTTACTGCTAAAACAATAAATTAAATATAAAAATGTTTGTGTGTGTGCGCGAATCGCTATAAATATTCACGTTTATTACGAATATTAAAAAAACAACTGTTATGCACATGAATGTCTTCATTTTCAAAACTCTATCTCTCCTCTTGCTCTTCTATCTTCTACCAATTGTTTGCAGCTGTTGACGGTGAACTTCATAGCCACCCACTTCTCTTAATAGGGGGTAGTGGGTGACGATTCACAAACATGACCTTGATTGACGCTATGCCACCGCAGCTCAAAACAAAAAAAAACATTTCGATAATATATGATCATTAATATACAGATTTATGTTGTGATTAGCATTGGCATTTTGGAAATGGTTGTGCTTAATGTAATTTATATATACATAAACATATATTACTATATTCCTGAAAAGCATATTTTTTGTGTCTTGTTTGTCTGAATTTATGTGTTGTATTCAGTTTATCACAAATACAGAAATTCGTTATGATTTTGAGTCGTGACATGTCTTAATGTATATGTTTATCATCTAAAACATACAAATATGTAATGTCAACACAACATAAACAATAAATACAATTTTGTTATATATAGACAAACACTGTAGGATATTGTAAAATTCCAAAACATCCCTTAGCGATTCGTTGACCGCCTCGTCCCCATCCACCGCTCTTCCTCCTGCCCTGATAAAGTTTCGTTAAGTTTCTGCTTTTGCTTCTGTTTTTTTTTTTTTTGGACGAAATCTGCCGCAATTTTATTTGAATTTTTTTTGTTGTTTTTAGTAATTCAAATGGCGCGATGTATCGCGCGAATTTTAAGGTGCAAATCGTCAAGGTTCTTATCGCGATAACACACACACACACACACATACACAAAACACACACACACACACTGAGACAAAAACGGCGGGACATAACGGTTATTCAATATTAATATTTAATAGGTAAAGCGACAAGGATATTTGCTAATTCACACAACTACACCAATTTGAGGATTATTGAAGTGCATCTTTAGTACGACACCACGTGTTCAGGATCGGCGACTTCGTCCTCCTGCGTATTTTACGTTTGTTTGTTTCTTAACTGTTCTTATTTTTCGTTAACATAAAACAACAACAAGAACAACATCGAAAGATCAATTAATTCAATCAAAAACAACTTTTTTCATTTCAATGTGACTTTTTTGCGAAAATCTTTTCTTTCAATTATTATTTTTTTTTTTTTGATGTTTTCTGTTTTGTTTCATCTCTAAACCTATCTACTGCTACTATCTACTAGATCTACAAGAAACTAATAACTCCGACTAGTCGATATATTCATATAAATATATATAAATATTTGGTTGAAAAAAGAAAACTATTTGTTTGTTGTTATTATCTTTGATGTGTTGTTTGTTGTGCGTAGTTGCGAAAAAAAGAGCCCGAGACCAACACTGAGCAGCCCGCTCCGGCGGAAGATGCTAATGCTGGTAACACAGCCCCAGCTGCGGCTGGCGCTGCTGCTACAGCTGGTGCTACAGCTACAACAGCAGCCGCATCATCTTCCACGGCATCCATCAAAAAAGCCCCAACTCCGACCCCATACCGCTATTGCATGCCAGCGCATGCCCTCTACACTGCCCCAGTTCCAACGGCACGTACTTAAATAAATGAACAAAATTCATATAATTATTTTCTGTTCTGTTTAAACTTTTAAATTAACAAAAAAAAAAAAAAACTGTTGAGTTTTCTTATGGTTTCGTTGAACTTAACGACACGCTATAGTCTGCACTTAAATGTTAAATTGTAGTTGTTCTGTTCAATTGTAAATGGTGCAGTTTCGAAAGGTAAGTTGGGGTCAGTCGACTCAACCAACTTTTTCAAAGCTTCAATTATTTTGGCAACGAAATGAGTAAGGACATAGCGTCGTTGTTATTTTTGTATTTTGTTTTTTTTTTCGTTACGTTTCGTTAAGATTTTTTGTTACTCATTTAACTGTATCGGAATTTTTGTTTATAAAACTCGTTATTTTTTATGAATAGAAAAGAAAACAAATATTTAAATTGAATTAAAAGAAACCTGACCATTTAGGAAAACTAAGTAAAACGTAATAATTTTGGCTTCGTTCAGTTTTTTTTTCGTTAAATAGAATCATTTTTTGTTGTTGTCGCGCTCACCATACATAGATGACAAATTGTTGTTAAATTAAATTAGGTTGTTAGGCTCTTCCAAAAAATAAAAAAATTATAAAATTAAAATTAAATTCACTTCATTCCTTTTTTCGATTTCGACAAAGTTATCCTCATTATGCGCCAATCAAACGTATTTTTATCGACAGGACTCGTCGCATTCCTAAATCCGTAACTCACCACTCTACTGTTCCCTCCTCTGTTTGGTGTCCTGAGTCCTGGCAGTGTCTTTCCCTTGGCATTGCGTTCACATACTGACACATTCCCCACAAATGCATCTCAATTCGCTCCTTTTTTTGTTTTTTGTGATTTTTTGTTTTGTTGCCTGCCCTCCATCATTTTCATTGTTTTTATGTGTAAAGGTCCTGGCCATGCGGGAGTGCATTTTTAAATTGAAACGAATGAACACAAAACCTATTTTTTTGTTGTATACAGTAGTGAACTTCCTCCAGCCGCATTGTTTTCTTCTGTTTATATCTTACCATAATCATATATTTTATGCTGTACAAGATTACATAAACTAGATTTTAACTGGCCTCTTTTGCTGTGAAAGTGTTTATTTCGTGTTTTGTCGTAATCTATCATAATATCAGTGTTCTCTGTATTCTAAATACTCCTCCTCCTCCTCCTTTATTGATTACCATTTAGTTTTTTGTTTATTGTTTGGATTTAATTGTGATCACCATTTATCGTTTCTTTGTTTGTATCAAAGTTTGCTGCTATAAACTTAAACGTATATTGAATATATAACTGTCTAGGGATCCTCCTTCATATGGTATCAGTTCTAGTTATGTAACATTTGTTGTGCTTCTTTTTTTGTGGATGAAGAAACAATTCATTTCTAATGAATTTAACTATTTAATTGATATAAATTTCACCTCATTTATTTTCATTTTTCTTACTAATTTTCTTAAATGGTCTGTACTAAATGTTATTTGTATTCCTATAATTAATTATTAATACTCAAAAATCAAACTAACTATTTTCGTTATTATTTTTTTCATTTTTATTGTAATGAATTTGTTAAATATTGTATTTTATTTGTTTTAGTATGTCGAAAATTACAACAACAAAAACACGTTTGCAAGTAAATGCATTTAAAATATAGTAACTAAAAAGAATTAAAACAATCCAAGGCATTCTAAGCCTGCAAAAAACTACTTAAAATTTTAAGTGCCTTTATTTGTGAGCGTTAACATAAATTTAAATCAGAAAAACAAATTGACGAAAATTGGCCAAAGCCTGACAAAGTGAATCTAATTTGAAAATTTCTTACGGTTCTCACCTTATCTAACAGGCATTCGCGTGGTTCAGCGATCTCTTGGTGGAGCATGCCGAAATATTTTGGTCACTGTTTGCCGTCGACATGGATCGGATACTTGGCGAGCAGCCACCAGACACCTGGGACTCATTTCCACTATTCCAAATTCTTAACGATTACCTGCGAATGGATGGTGAGTAGACATTACATAAAATATGTCCTTGTTTCGTTTAATTAACATTTTTGTCTTAGACAATCTGAAGAATGGGCGTTTTCATCAGCACCTGAGGGACACGTTTGCGCCGCTGGTGGTGAGATATGTGGACCTGATGGAGTCGTCGATTGCACAAAGCATTCACAAAGGATTCGAAAAGGAGAGGTGGGAAAGCAAAGGGTGAGACATCTTATAATTCAGTTTTAATTGATTGTAAATATTTTCCTATAAAAACAAAAACATAAAACTATGCAAATAAAACCCATATAAAAAAAAAAAACTCATAAAAAACATGCAAAAAAAAAAATACAAAATACACTAAACCAACAAAACAAAAGAAATGGGTGTGCCACATCGGAAGATCTGTTTTGGAAATTGGACGCTCTGCAATCGTTTATACGCGACCTCCACTGGCCGGACGCCGAATTCCGATCGCACCTCGAGCAACGGCTGAAGCTGATGGCCTGCGACATGATCGAGTCATGCATCCAGCGCACCGAGACCGCCTTCCAGCAGTGGCTTAAGAAAAGCGTCACATTTATATCGACTGACTATATTATACCATCTGAGATGTGTGCTATGGTGAACGTGATCTTAGATGCAAAAAATCAAAGTTTTAAATTATGCGCTGTTGATGGCATCGATGTGGTAATGTAGCACTGAAATATTAACCCCAGTCTCGCCACCACCCGCTTTTTCCCCACCCACCAAAAAAAGAAAATGAAAAACCACCGCCACTTATTCCCCACATTCCGGCACTCTTTTACTCTGTTGGTTGTTTGTTGTTTCCTCACCTCGTTCCCCCAACTCATCTGTGTCATCCTATGTCCAGCCTCAGGCACGATGATTTGTCTATACTAATTATGTGAATTGTTCTTTGTACAACCCATCTGGTTACACAATTTAACAGCACCAGTACCACGCCAAGATTGATGATCAAATTGACAAGACACTGACCAACATGAATCAGGGCCTCATACAGAAGCTGATGTCTGTGCTGGAAGCGTCGCTGTCGAAGTTGTCGCGCTATGACGAGGGTAGTCTCATCGGTTCCATTCTGAGTTTTACGGTAAGATGAAGCCGGTATGCGTGGAGGTATGCTTTACTGAACTACCATTTATCGTGTAGAATGTGTCCGGCTCTGGTAAGGATTTGGGCCAGGGATACGTGAACTTTACGCGAAACAACATGGACCAGATTCGCGGCAAGGTGAACGACGAACTGTGGATTCTGAACTTCTTCGAGCAATGGTACACACAACAGATAAACATGTTGTGCAACTGGCTGTCCGAGCGGCTGGACCACTCACTGCACTTTTACCAGTGCACCTGTCTTGCACATATTGTTAAGGTGCATTTAATTGCAGGATTACGCATTTGGGCAATGTTCATTGGTTTTTTTGTGTACATTTGCAGAAAATTTATTCCGACTTCGAGCTGCAGGGAGTCATGGAGGATAAGCTGAATTCCAAGGCATACCAAACAGTTTCCCAGCGAATGCAGACAGAAGAAGCCACATGCGCCTTAACAATGAGCAGCCAGGGTGAAGAAGGCGAGTAAGTATCAACTGGTCTTATGTCTGTTCTACTACAATCGGGATAATTCTGC
Source organism: Sylvicola fuscatus (assembly GCA_026546915.1). Classification (NCBI taxonomy): domain Eukaryota; kingdom Metazoa; phylum Arthropoda; class Insecta; order Diptera; family Anisopodidae; genus Sylvicola; species Sylvicola fuscatus. The sequence goes on from JANSTS010011518.1 coordinate 25,057, forward strand.
TACTTCTTTTTTTTTTTTGGTTTGCAGAGCATTCGAGGGTGAGGGGGATGACGATGGTGAGCGGCCGAAACCAAAGCCGCCTGTTGCCGAAGCGGCCGGCGAGGACGGTAATGTTGTCACCAATGTTAGCAATGTAGCCAATATTGTTGTCGGGCGAGTCGGCAACATGTTCGGCAAGGGTATCGGCGGTCTGAGTTCAAAGCTTGGCAGTGGAGGATGGTTCTAAGTTCTACATTAACTTATTTAACTCGAGCCTTTTTTCGTTTCTATCATTTAACCGTAGCCATTAACGACGATTACAATCATAAGTTTACGTTTATTGTTTGATTTGCTAAATTTCGCTCCAACCACTTGTTACACGTGTCCTGACAGTTCCAATATGTAATATATTATATATTATTGAACAATTTGTGATCACAGTTTCTCTATCTAATTCAGATTCTTTATAAATATGTATATACAAGTGCATCTAAACATTATATACATATATAAATATATTTATTTATGTATTTATTAATACAAATATGCAAACATTATAGAAGTTTCGCCCAGTGAGCCGGTGAATAAATATTAAATATACATTAATATAACGGATAAACCGAGATAAGCCGAAGATGCAGTTAATAGTTTTTTTTAGAACAATAAGCGTACATATCGTGAAATCAAGGAAATTTTTGTGAAATATTTGTTAATTAACAATTTAAATAGATGATATGTCGTTAGTTTAATAAAATTAAAAAAAAAAAAAACAACACACACAAACACACATTTTCACACAAAAACACATCTATTAGTGTTAAAAATTAATTGACTACACGCGTTTGACGGACTACGAATTAAGATGCGCGCGCCCGTGACTGCGCTCATTTCTGTCAGTGGTTGCCAATTCGTTGTTAAGAACGGTAGTGCTTTTTCAGTTGATTTTGTATGTTCGATAGTGTATTTGAATCGATTAGAAATAGATAAATGATGATTACCATCGTGCGGACATATTAAACGTGCTGAAATGCAGGATCGGCAATTTGAAGGTAACTCTGCGTCCTGTTTTCACGTATCGTTTGCGTGTGTGTGTGTCCATGTTGATGTTTTTCAAAACGTATGTTGTTGCTTATATTCAATAAGTCTCAATCGATTGACTATATTCTCATCGATCATATATCGGTCTTTGTTTTATCTTTTTGTTCTGTTTTAATTTTTGGTTGTTTCGTTAAATAATTTCTATCTAATTGGTGACTCTCTTTTGTGTACCTCGAAATTCAATCGTTACGATCCTCCAGCATGATTATCTTGTTATAATGCAAAGGGCCGTGAGCCGTGAACACAGATAAACACTGTACAGTTATTACTTACTTATATAGTTAAACCAATAATTAATCCATGTAATATTCACAACAGATTTACTTAATTAGTGTAACAGTAAATATATAAACAACTGTCTCTATTTCCTCTCTCTCTCTCTCTATCTCTCTTTCGCTCTATTTGACTCTCTAACTCTCTCTCTTATACACAAAAACACATATAAACACACAAACAAATGAAAGTATATTGCATAATTAATGATATGATATGATATGAATTAAACAAACATCCAAAATCTATACTATTGTAGTTAAATTTGAGTTTGCAATACTGTTCCGTATACATTCCAGTTCCACAAATTCAATAAAAAATTATAACTATAATTCACGTACGCTACTATTTATTCACACTCTAAAAAAATGTATATATATAAATGATATATATATATATATATCTACTCGACAATTTTCGTCGATTCGGTGTGGAATCGGCATTGAGTCTCAAATTATACACTTACTGAATTGTAATACTAACTATCTAACTATATAGCCAAATATATAAATATATAACTATATCTATATACATATAGAAAAACATTGAATTATTAAAGTAATGCACGTGACTGACGGTATCACAATTCATAAGAATCGAGGCCTAAGCTTTTCAGGAAACATACAGAAATATATACAAAATATCAGTAATCGAACAACAACAAAAAACGTGGATTTTTTTTTTCATAAAAACCGTTGCACGAAACGAAACAAAATTAGATTACTTTAAGTAGTCAAATCTGTATTTATTTAGTATGATTTGTCGTTGTAAAACTATGAAGACTCGATCGATAGTGATCTGTCTGGCTGACTGCTGAAAATTTATACTTTTTGTGCTCTATTCAGTAACTTATATGAATTATAGTTAGAATATACTTTTATTTAGAGTCCTTATATCGAATAACTACAAGAGAATACCCTGTAAGGAGAGATTGTACTAAATATTGACAAAGATGACGAGAAAATAGTAAATAAATAAAACAAAAAACTAATTAATCATTATATACTAATCCAATAAATATTGAAAATGAATAGAATTTAGTTAAAAAATATATTGAAATAGCAAAAAAATGTTAACAAAATACAAGAAACCTTATAAAAAGTAAGATAAATGAATATCAATATTGTAAGATTATTTGAAAAGCATATGAAAATTGTAAGAATGACTAAAGCATTGTATTTGTGACTATTTGTTAGGAAACAGCCAACTAATTGCAAACGGCAAACCACATCGATGCGGCCACCTGCGTCTCGTTTTTTTGTACCGCATCTATGTGGTTGGTCAAAGGTCATCTACATCACGTTAATATTGTTGCGGAAGTTGTAAATTTTAACTGAAAAAAAATGTTTCGCGCACGCGTCAAAATCAAGACTCTTTGAAATTAAACGAATCAGGCCGATATATCAGTTTGAATACGCGCCCTTTACTCGAATAGAGTTGTTCCTTCGAATTCCATAATTGTCCCGATTTAATCATAACATCATATAATATGCATGTTCCTATTTCCTACACTAAAATTTATGCGATTAAATATTATGTACATAAGTTTTGTCATTCGCTTCATGGCGAATCCCTATCTTATGTTATTCTCTAGTCGATTCTACTGCGCACTTGTATGCGCATCGGTGGCATATTTAACGAATCCATGCATGGCGACGGTTAAAGGATCGTTGCCTGTTGACAACATTAGTAAAATACAAGCAGAAACATTAATAAATTAGAATTTAAATATAATGCAAATGTGTAAAGGTGTAAATATCGACTTAGAATAATTTAGATAGTTCTTGGACCATATTAATATAGTGGATTAAAATATATTAAGCGATTTATCGTAATTTGTTAACATACAGACGTTGAAAACGCTTTCGTAATTTCGTTAAAATTCATCAGCTAAGCGCGAGTTGAACCGTTAAATTTTAAAATGTCCTGTTTTTTTTTTCTCTCCCGTTATAGCTTAACATACATTGAAAGCGGCAGTCAGAAATCATATCACTTGTATGTATATGTATATTTTTCCACATTATTGCGTATAAATAGTTATTTAAATCCAACAAAAAAAAATTTAACGTTTTTTCCAAAGTCTAATCTTTTACTCTGAGAATACAATAAAAAATGCATAAAAACAACAAAAAAATACACTTTCTGCTATTCAAAATTTGCCTTGTCACTCAAAACAAAACACTTTTTGTCCAAATTTCTTGTTCCATGGTCTTTATAGTTAATTCAATGAACTTCAGCCTATACGCCATATGAGCATCCCCCAAATGGGAAACTAATTTCTAATAAAAATTGCAATTCATATCGTCGCACACTTAAAGCCCAGAAAAGTTGTGTGTATTTTTTTCATAAGAAAAACAATTGAATGTTTATAGTTAAAACCGGTTTTGAGTTATAAAGTTGTAAAGACAGCACGCTCTAGGGAGTCACCAGGCTCCCCTCAACTTAAATATGATTTTTTAAACTATTAAATAGAGAGCTTTTCGTATTGTAATGAGTAAACAGTCAGTGGATGCCTTTGCGTTTCAATGTACCATTATATTAATTCTTATAATTACTATAAATATATCGATCGTTTAAAAATGCGAACAAATAATTTTATGTGAATGTTTTCAGCAAGAACAAATTTAACCTAAAAAAAAAGAAAGACAAAAAATGCTTTAAAGTGAATCTATAAGCAATTCTTTATATGTTTATGTATGTGTACACATATAAAATATATATATATATAAATACATATATGAAAAACACATATATCGACTATGTGATTACATAGATTTTACATTAAATAAAATATTAAATTTAAAATAAATGGTGTATATTGCTTGTAATGGAATCGAACGTAAGAAAGGCGCGCAATTGCCAGGCTATCAGTATAAATATAATTCTAATGAAATACAGAAATGTGGGAAGCAAACGATAAGTGAAGTTAATCAGTAAAAACCGCCTTTGTGTGTCTAATCTATAACATTTAATTTAATTGTAAAAATAATTATGAATAATAAAGGAAAGTGAAGAGAATGGTAAATTGTAACGAACTCGAAAAAGTGACCGACGAGAGATGAGTGTCCAGCTCACTTCAATTGTGCACATTTTAAATATTGAAAAAAAAAAACAAAAATTGGGTGTAACCGCCAATCCCTTCTCGGCCCACCACCAGCTTAAATTCAAATATTTTCGGCGCGCTCTCTCTCCTCAACACTTTAAGTGCACACTTTCGAAAGCAAATTACTAAGACCACATAAGAAAGCATATCTACCATATAAGTATCATTAATCAGCCTTTAGTTTGGACAAGATGTAGGATATATGATTGCAAAGAAACAAATAGAGGTAAACAAAGAGCAAACTATATAGCGAAATATTTCTATATACAATCAATGACCTTGTAAACAGAGCCACGTGTCTGTATAGTTACATTATATATAATTTCGTATTATAAATAGTTCATGATTAATTTCTCTCTTTCTCTCTCTCTCTCTCTCTCTTTCTTCACCATCTATCTTTCGAAGATATATGGTTTAAATTATAGCATTTAAATTTAAAAGAATCTTAACCATACCAAACAATTTATATTAACAACAACAAAAACAGTTTATTATATATTAATTACAGAGAAATGTATGATTTAAAATTTGTGTGGTGACGTGTTGACGTCATCATCCATTGGGCAATTTAATTTTTGCATATTTAAAGAGAACATAAGATATGTAAACATGAGCATAAACACGAAAAAAATTTAAAATGTTATATTTATCAAATTGTTATTGCCATTAAAACTTAATATTTGTTTATTATTATTCAAAAATCCTTTTTCGAATTCTTCACCTTTACTCCACTAGACGAGTTTGTTTCAGATTGAAGGACCAAATTCTTACAGGTGTGACTCAGTAGGGCAGAAATTCAGCGAGATTTAGAAATAAGTCAAAATCATATTTACAAGAGATTTCTATTGAAGACCAAACAACGATGTCCTTAAAGTTCCCGAAAGCGCTTCACTACACCGAGCTTTACCGAAACAACAGCAGCTATTCAACAAGCTTAGAACATCTGTTGGCAGATGGCTCCACTAAGGTGAGGAGCTTTATGGTTGTAAAAGCTTTACTAAACAACTTTGTATTTCGAAATTGTCATTCTTTTGCAAACAACAAACGTGAAACGCGGCGCGTTCTTTAAAATTGACTCGTATTTACAGATCTTGGTTCTTCCTTTATATCGACATTCCATTCTAAGAATCATGTGCAAAGAAACATAAAACATTTACCAACGTCACTCCAATTCATAATTTCTGTTTCAGGCACTCAAACCCGTATGTCAGTTACATGCGCGATCATTAAACGGCGATTATCTCACGCCTCGCAGGTGGTCCCGCGGCGCGGCAAATCCATCTACCAAGAAAGAGTAAACAACAATGGATTTATCAGCTGTATCGAATAGTGCGACTTGTGGCGTGACCCGTCGCGACAGTAATTAGCCGATTATGATAAGGACTTGCATTCATATCTGTAAGACGCCAGCAGGGTTTAACGAACTTCCAAGTGAATTACTTGATTGATTGAGCATGAAGCATAAACTTAGATAAAATTAATGTGAGAAGACGCTGTGGTAAGCTTAAAGTATAAATAAAGACGACCGATCCAGATTGACCGAGCACATCCCACCGATGCAGCCATTCCAAATATAATTTGAGTGTTTGTTTGCCGGCGCTGTCGGACGCGTCAGATGTGACGTCGCGTCGCGTCGCCGTCGCCTATGCTTATGCGTTGCTGCATTTATGGTTCATGCAATATAACGTCGAAAAGGTTTCATTAGACTGTGTACCTGCATGCATGTAGGATATAAAGGAAGTAGGTAGGAAACTGATTTAGGTACTGTTGTATTGTGTTACTGCATCCTCAAGATCTTCAGTTTCTGCCGTACATTTCCGAGAATCATAACAGACTGAAAATGCAGTTCAGCGACTTAACATTCAACAAAACACATATCCAAGATATGGGCACTAAAAGTGGCTACCTCGGCGTAATATAAGGAGAGTTATAAACAGCTCGCAGATGCGACACACGAGCGGCGCTTGCACTGCGTCTTAGCTGCACAGTGTGCGTGTTTGTTGACATAATAAAAAGCAAAGAATACACATGTAGATGCATCTCGGTGTAATATGAGTGCAGCGACTGCAGCCACTGAACGATCAAATATGCCCATTTGGCTAATTCGGTGCGATCGCTGGCTTGGTCGGCTAGCCAGTGCAGCCTAGCGCCTTCACCGAACACCATACCAAGTTCTCCAGCCTCCAGGCTGAGCGTTAGCCGCGCAACTTTTTTAACGCACAAGAAGCGTATCGCCAAGACAATTTCTAGACAATACAAAAACTATACATAGATATAAACACGTTTATTAGTGTAGAAACTGCGGATCGATCTTGGTCGCGTGAACGAACGTTAAGTCGCGTGGCGTTCGCTGGTGAGCGCTGGTACCACATATAGTACATCATATATGGCATACGGTTTACATGCGAGTTGCTATGTAACTACCGTGAAACTGTTGCGAGTTGCGACAGTTCAACACTAAAGGTGGGCTTGATCGGTTCGTGGTGTGTGCGCGTTTTTACGGCACAACAAAAAATATAATAAAAAATAAAACCACATATATGTGGCGCGAATTTGATTTATCAAAAAAGGACAAAAAAATGCCGAAATTTGGTTTTCGCGATCTGTAAATGTGTGTCGGTGGTCCAGTGTCATTTGTTCTGGTGGCTAGTGGCTACATGTTTTAGCTTTTAAAGTATTCGCGGTCCATTGTAATACAGCCCAATGTGATTCGGTGCCTCTATCTTAAACGGAATAAAGGTGAAACCGCACCATATGTGTTCATATGTGTATTAACTTTGTGAATTAGCCGCTAATTGCTGACTTCGTGTCGTGTTTGTTGGTGCAAAAGTAAGTCTAAATTGCTGTGGCGGTGTCAATACCATAATGGAATCCAGGCATTGTCGTTTACTGGATTGGTGACTGCAGGAATATTTTTCTGATGGAGCTTACCACACAACTGGCATCGCATTCGTTTCACTCAGCTATCACTGATTGATAAAAGTCAACATATATTGTTAGGTAAGTACACATGAGCGTTTGCGATAAGAGTTACATGATTTTGTATTTATTTTTGGAAATTATTACACTTAATCAATGAAGTCAATGCCGCCCCTTTTCTGTATTTTTCAATCACAGTCACTGAACTCTTTCATCGTTTGATGCACGAGTAAAGATCTTAAAGTTTGCTTAAGACGATCCATTAGTAAACAATAAGCATTTACGAACAATTTTTCACCGGATAAATTTCAATGTGCGGCCCCCGCCATTCCTAAACACATTTATACCAAATAACTGACTAAATTCATTGGCAGTGATGTAACCAACCATTCAGCTCAACACGGTCACCTCCAAGTCTCTATCGCATTGCAGCGTCTGCCAAATCGTGCTGTAAGGAGCAATTATTATAGCTAAGATGTTTGTGCTGCATAGCAAAAATTAATAAAAATGTGCGAAGAGCCGAGGTCAGCCCAAGACGTTGCGTACATTTGTTGAATATTTAACACTTCCTAGTAAATGCAATTTCTACAAACTTACCTGTATCAATATGGAAAGTCTGCAAACATATTAACAGTGTGAACAGTTGAACAGTTGATAGAAATTTGTCTTGCACGGCTTCGTGTAAGACGATTGCAGCATTACGGCGTGGGTCAATGAGTTCATTGCTTTCTGAGAGAAACGGCCAAGATTCGAGCTATTGACATCCCCCAATCATATAAGACAATTCCAACAGAAATCACATGTGAATGTTGTGATACAAGCGAGTGGCACCTGCCTTGTATGTAAATTGTTTTTAATTAATCATTTGCATGTTTGTGTCAATACATTTGTTTTGTGGTAATTAAAACGTGATTTAGTTAATCACGATTTGTCATCTTGTTCAAGGTGGAAAGTCCAGTCAATCCAAAAATGTGTTTTAAATTGCCAACTGGCCATAAACGCCGAAAAGATGTGCCAGATGGATTTGGCCGAAACAGGCAGACAATGTTGAAACGAGCCAATTCGCTCGCGGAGGCGTTATTCGCGTTTTCTGCTGTACCAACGCTTAAATTGGTCAAATTGTAATTTAGCTAGGAATGTGGAACGACTATCGACAGTTGCACTCCTTCTTGTCTGCTCGCGGGCCCACTCTCCGCGCATTATCCGCCGACCACATATAAATATATGAAAGACAACAAAACAACAACACAAAAATAAAAAACTACAGGAAAAACAAAACAGAATACAACAAACCTCAAATCTCGGCGTAACAACTTACAACCTCGCCAGTTGCCACATCTTATATGTCTGTTTGTAGTATGTTCAAAATGCGCGACTTTATACGTCATTCCCATAATATCTTCATACACAAAGTGGAAGCCGCTGGCTTCGCTGGAAACAGGCAACCTTGACGCCAGAGGCAATGCATAACATTATATCGTTTTGCTCTGCAATTTAAGCGTAACATTTGAATATTTTATGTCGTCTTGAGTGTGTTATGAAACAAGCATTATGCTGACTGCTGAGCCGCTGCGTGCAGATGAGATTGTAGTTTGGCTATTTATATCCAGGCAGCCAAACGCGCTTCCCGGAGGATAAGTGTGACAGTTATTGTAGCAGATATATCGCTGGATGTAAAAATAAACATGCATCTCCTTTAAGATTTAGTCCAAAGCGGCGGCTGTATGATTTGTTGGTGACTGATGCCGCCTTATGCATGACAATTAATGTTTCTTTGTTTTTTCATATTTTTTTTGTTATGCAACAAAAAAATCTGATTTCCCGGACAGCTAGACGAGAATATGAACATCAAACGCCTAACGCCTCAGGTCAAATTGCCAAATACCTTTATGCTCGCGTATATCAACCGATTTGCATGCGAATGAGCGTCTTGATTTTATCTTATTGACAATACAAAACAAAAAGCATAATCCACAGACAGGCTACGTCATTGTTCAGCTATTTGGTGTAATTCCTGGGATTCAAAGCAGTGTCAAGCCAATATACCGATGATAGAGTCACGCTGTTTCAAGTTTAATGTGATCTGTTTCTTTGTATTTCTTAAGATTTATTGAGCAAACTAAACTTGTTTCGACGTTTTTCCTGTTTTCTGGAAATATTTCAGCAGTGGCGTCACAATACCGATTCTGTATTTTTTCATTCTTAATTGTTACATCTTAACTTTTATACTTTTTTAATTAAGTAAAACTCCTCTAATTAAGATTAATTCAATGATCTGTTAATCGACTAAGATCATTCAATTAAAATAGCTGGTTTAAGATTTTATCTCGCCTTCGTTTTTTTTTTTTGTTGCAACTAAGTGATAGTCATCGATCACGATGAAATTCATAGAAACCTCTCCGACATAAAATTTATGCTGCGTTGCTTTAACGCGCAATCACTTTATTAAAATTGGCAAAGCGAAAGTTATATGTTGTAACATCTGCAAGACAAACCAATCGTGCCAATATTGACAATCAACTGCACCAACAAATTGTCTGTACTTACTTTTCTTGATTTTCATTTTCAGTAACATCAAACCGCCAAAATGTCCGTGACGTTGCGTCCCCGTACCTTGAACGAGGAGAACGGTAATTTTTATCTTTCATATTCTTAATCAGCACAGATAAAGTAAGGTAGTTTTTGATGATTTTAGGCGGTGCCGTTGTCTCCAGCCTGCCGAAATGCACCTGTTGCCCGTACGGCTTTCACATTGACCTCGACTTTCTGCAATATTGCGAGAATCTGGTGAATAGTCCGCCATCAGATGGCCAACGCATTCGACGTGACCGCCGACGGCAACGCAAATCCATGGAGGTGATGCTGGGACTTGAAGAAATTGCCAGATGGGAGCACGCTGGCAAACTGACCCAGTATCCACTGCAAGAGGTACAACAAACCAAACAATTCAATCACGCTTCAACTAACCGAATTTTGTTTCATATAGGCTCAGGTTGAAGTTGATCCGGATTCACCGACAGATCGTCCAGCCAATCCGATTCACTTTACCATTCAAAATCAGCGCCAAACCTCCGACTTTGTGCGTGAAGCACTCGAAGATGTCGTCGATGACTTTGAACGGACTTTGGAAAGAACCACTCATCGACACTCAAAGACGCCGACTCTGGATGCCTACAACGAATCTAATGCCTTCACCGAAGCAGGTAATCAAATACGTCACAGCCCCATATAGATTACAGACTTACAATAGAGAATCTTTAAGAGCTTAAGCAATTATTTGCACGAACAAAACCGTGGTCTAATCAAGATTTACCAGTCAGTTTGTCGCAGTACAGCGTTTGTGTGGTTTGTTGGCTGCATCGCGATTCGGTTTTTTAATTAGAAGCGAAAAACGCAAAAAAATATAGATTTTTGGCGCTCGTTTAGGACTTAGCGCCAGCTGTGTGGTGACGTTGAGCGGTCGCGGCTGTGATCTCGGCCCAGCAGCGAAACAAAAGCTATATCGACCAGTAAGAATTGTACTGGCAGCGAATATTTATCATCGCCTTAAAATTAGACGAATTCTAAATGTATCACCAAAACGACGTCTAATTATAGCGGACCAAATGTACGTGGCTTGACAAGTGGCGAACGCTGCGACTTTTTGCTTTTTTAGTAAATATTACGAACTGGCCACGACGCGACGGTTGTCTGGCGGTGCAATAGGTCGACCTTTTCTAATTTATTTTTATTATTTTCACTTTTCGGTTAAATTCACTTATTCTAAATGTCTATTAGTGAATTTCTCAGTCATTCGAAATTGTTTTTCTTAACGTCTTAACGCATCACCGAACCTGTTCCGCAAACGACATTTATCGCTCTAGTGTTAATTAGAAAAGATCCCCTACTTCTTATCCTCCCTACTACAATGTTCGGTATTAATCAATAATTTTTGCGACCCCGAATTGGCTTCACATGCGAATCTTTCAGTATAATAATTTTTAAGGAAGCAACTAAATCTCGATTATAAGATGACTAGAAATGAATACTCGACGAAATCAACGAAACTAAACCGTTTTTACAAGCAGCTCAAGTCATCCCTGAAATTTGGTTAATAGTTTTTTCATCGCAAATCAATTTGGTGCAACTAAAGTGTTTTTGTTTTTCTCGTTTCTTTTCATCATCTTGACGACAGACGCTTGCATATCACCCATCAAACATCACCGCAAGTCTCTGACGTTCGACCAGGATGCCGACCGGATCAGTGTTATCAGCAATGAGTCGGAAATCAGTGCCTCCACGCTTCACAATATCCGCGAACAGATGGCGGTCAGTCTTAATCGCATGCGAGATTTGGAAAACCAAAACAAAGTTATTCCATTGCTACAGGTAATCAGTTATCTAATCCTGTTTAGATAAGTCGTTTTTTTTATTAGTTTGCAACAAGACAACTGATAAGAAACCTGAATTATCTAATATTCACTCGTCACTGTAATAAAAACGCGTCGTTAAATTCACAGATGCAAGTGTCGATACTCAAGGAGGAGAAACATCAACTGCAGGTAAAGTTAAAAACTGAAGAAACTCACAATCGTCACACGTCCGTGGGCATATCGACATCGACGCTGTCCATGAAGCCATTCACGCCGCAGCGCATCAGCCCCGTGTCTCTGGACAAGCTCAACGCAAAACTGCCACAAAACTCCGCCAGTGCCGACAGCCAATTCCGACCCAGGCCACAACCAGCACAGCTCAAACGAGATGTCGGCGTCATGTGCAACACATTTCCGTCACACCCGCTGACGACCACAATCGGCACCAGTACCGCCAGTGTGGCTGCCATTCCGGCGGTGACAACACGCGACGTCGGCATCTCCAGTGACCACGTACGTACACGATCTGTTGACGCCAACACGCACATTACGTGCACTGACTACCGTGATGTCCTCTACACACGCGACCAACTCAACAAGGTCGTCTTGGAACGATTCGCCAATCACGAGTCCACCAAACGCTCAAAACTGCACACAAATGCCACACAAACGGACGCCGCTACTCCCCAGCCAAGCCATAGCATCTGCACCCAGACACTGGATGTCAGCTGGCAATCGGTGGGCACTGCCACTGAGCCAATGCACAACCACATTGGCGTCATGTGTAAGCCGCTGACGCGCACTGTCGCTGTATCAGATCACACCACCAAGGACGCGCTGTGTCACAAGTGCAGCGCCAGGAAGCGCTCCGTCGGCAGCGGCCCCGACGACAATCTAGCAATCTCTCTGAAATCCCTGGACATGCCGCCACGCAGTTTGTCATTCAATTTGGACGGCACTGCTGACAAGTTGCGGGTGATCCGGAAGCCCGCCTCGACGCAGTGCAGTGTGGCCACAGTGTCGACTGGTGTGCAATTCAGTCCCACTGTTCACGAAAACAGCTGCCAAACTGCACGCATTTTATGCACCAGCGAATCCACTGACACGGGTGATTTGCTGCAACGTCACAATCAGTCGACGAATACGGACGCCGCCGCTGCACCTGCGGCCACCGAACCAACCGCGACACGCAACAAATCGTGCAACACCGACGCACAGTGCACACGCGAATACGGTGTGAACACGTCGCCGTCGCCGATAACGCATGAGGCGGGCGTGGGCACGGACATTGTGACACACGAGGCCACTGCCTCAGGTGATGCGATAACCCCACACATTCATGTGAGCTGTCCAGCTGGTGGCTACTGTGATCTGTGTCGAGATACAATTCGCAATTTGGCCAGGGAATTTGTGCGCGTTCCACCGGCACCGTCACCAGATCGCTCCCGAATACCAAGACCCACCACGCTGACAAGTCCCCGGCCAGACAGAAAGGTAATGCGCCAAAATACCTACACCGTGTGCAAGAGTGGCAGTCCCACGACTCCGCAAGAGTGTCCAGCTGAGCTGTTGATGAGGTAAGTGCAGTTTGTTTAGTTATGATTGACGTTAGTCTGCCCACGCGTCTCAGTGGGTATGCAACGCCTGCAATTGAATTGTGTCTGTTTGTTTTTTTTTGTTGTTGTTGTTGTTGTCACCACATAAAGTTGCGACTGCGCAACATAACACAACATAAATGCGCCAGGGAAGTGTGGCCCCTTTCTTTCGAACAAAGAAAGAGCATGCGCGGATGTGAGTTCTACTCCTGGTGAATGCACGTCATCAGTATTAAAAATTAATTTACTGTCGCAGGCCACAACTAGAAGACGTACAAAGTACTACTTACGCGAATAAAACGAAAAGAAAACGGACTGAATGAGTCTTTTGATAGCTATCCCCGCGTTTGCAGTGAGTCATAAAGTGCGTTTCCAAAGTTAAAAATACAATTTCACCATTTTTGTGCGCGCCAGCAAAGTGACGAATATTATTTTTGGACAAATTTTGGCGCAACTTAGACGCACAACTCACTTTGCTTTGCTTTTTTCGTCTAACATATAGATAAAGAAAAGATAGAGTCAAGACAACAAAAGAGCAAACAGACTGAACAGTCAAAGGGGGTAGTCAGTGCTCATAGAACTGAACACTATTTCTAAATAGAATGCTTCATCGCTTCCTGTGCCAGCGCTTCTAAGATTTAAACAATCCGCCAGCTAAATTGCTTTTGTTTTGTTTTAATTGTCGCTGAACCCCTTAAGTTCTATATGATTGATAATAATCAATCAGCTGAGACGACTATTTGCAATGGCTATGAGCATCGTGATGTATTGAAAACGAGGTTAGAGACAAACTGACGTGCTAGTGGTCTTTTAACTTATAGTGTGATCCAACCTACACCACCCACCCTCAACCCCCCCCCCCCATTTACCACC
>JANSTS010011540.1:0-32028 GCA_026546915.1 Sylvicola fuscatus
GGGGTGGTGGAGGGGGGGGGGCTGATTAAAGTGTGGAATAAGTTATTCGACTGGCCTCCGATTAAGAAAAAATGAAAAAGCAAAAAAGCAAAAATTTGAATGTGTTTTTGTGATGAAAAAGTGAAAGGATTTCAAATGCTAACGCCAATGTCTTGTGTGTGGCTTTATTAAGTATATAAATTTGATATGGTATAGACAGGTATTTACATAAAACGTGTATATTTCTCTTCGATTCGAGTCTGCGCCAACAGCCAGCGGGAATAAATTGCATTTCGATGTGTATTTTTGTACGCATGCGCTGTTCTTTTCATATTTCTTTCACATGTACATTTTGCCTCGCCGCTGTGGCAAAATCAGCCCGAAGTGGTGGTCTCTGAATGACCTACAATTTTATAGTCAGACGCATTTTTTTCCACATGATTTGGACAAACTCTTGATTGACCCTGCAACCAATGAATCCGCGAGTCGATCACCTGGAATCCGCCACTTATCGTGCACGTTGCATTCAGATTATGTGCATAAGTAATCGATTTATCTCCATACGAATGGAGCTGCAATTTCTCTTCCTTTTGCCATATTTTTACTTTATATGGACACTCTGATGTAACTGAGGACGGATTTGGATCGTCTTATGTAAAATACTTGTTTTTTTTTACTTAGTCTGTACCTTTTAGTCTTATCTTATGATTTCTTATATAAGGATGTAGGAATATTCCTAATTTCCATAAAACCCCGAAAACATGAATCCTGATAAGATCTGTTTTCTAAAAACAAAATCTTATTATTTGGCCACTTAAAAATCTCTCTCCTTAAATAATGTCATTTTAAGATTTATTGATGAAAGACTCTTTTTACATATTATATATTTTTTGATTTGTTTTTTTTTTTTTTTTGGTTGAACAACAAACTTTCTACGAACATAAATCGTTCGATTTTGTCCACCTCGTTAACTATAAAAAAACTGACCATAAAAAAGCTTTAAGATTAATTGATTTAAGTTAAATAACAAAATATTTTAAAGACACTCAAATCAGATCAATAAAAGTTTTATTGCTTGTTAATTTCCATCGAGTTTCAACAAATTCACTAAACTTACCGATATAATTATAAAAATTAAATAAGAAATGTAATTTTCATAAACTTATGCCTTTGCACGAATTCAGGACGCATTCATCAATACTATGGTGACCAAATCAATGGTGAAAATGTTAATTGCGACACTTTCCAACTCAATAATAACGTTTAATAACGAAATATGCAAAAAATGTATTCATAGCATGAACTGTCTTATTACAAAACACTTTAATTGCCTCTAAATGGTAATTTAGATTTTCTAAAAAAAAACAAATCACGTACTAAAAATGAAATGAAAAAATTGTGCACTTGCATAAGTCCTTGAAGGAGCATTTAAAAGTGAAGCAAACTGATTCAACTCAATCACTGAGAACATCCCAATTTTTACAAAAAATCTCTGCAAACAAACTCATTTCGTTGAACCTTAAGACCTTACCTTACCTTACCTTAAGACGGTTGATTGCAAGAAGTAAAACCGAATTGATGCGTTTAATCAGCAAGAAGGGGAGCAATCAATTGCAAGGAGAGTAAAGTGAAGAAAGTGCAATTGTTACCATCATATGTGGGCCACAATTTGCATATGGACGCAGCTCAAGCGATTCATAATCCATAAAAAAAAAAAACAATTATTTGCAACATGTTTATGCACACAAACGGAATAATTAACATATGCAAAAACGCGTGCAATTACACGCGTCAATCGACATCGGTGGACATAACAGTTGGCGTGCATGCGCAATCAAATTGGCATAATTTGACGAATCTGCATGAGCAGATTCTTGGTATGACCATAACGTGCTACGAGTGACGCGCCAGCCGATATCCGATAAAGCAGACGCGACGTGCGCAATGCGCATGCGCCACAATCCATACGCGCAGACGCATTAATTCCATAGTGTCGATGACGGATGTTTAATCATCTAACACACAGCCAAGCGGCCACGATGCTGTTCCATGTGGATTTCGTGCGATTTTCAGCATAACCGCACTTCTTTTGCATTGCCATGACTATGCACAGCGTCTTGTAATCCGCCATTCATGCACAAGATGCGCTATTAGCGCGTCGCGTGGAGTCTTGGCGCGGCGCGGCAACTGTTACGGCCGCATATTCGCATTCCATGCAGACAAAAGCTCTATAAGCGCACAGCACTCGCTCATGTGCACATAATTCCTGTTGTTGTTGTTTTTTTTTCCTTTCTTCACATTTCATCTGTTTCGTTTGTTTGTTTGTGTTTTTGTTTGTTTCGCCTGTTTCGACAAACTATTTAACCGTTGTTGCCTCTCCACCCACGAGACAACTGCGATCGCGAGCAAAAGTTGACGCGACTCACAAGAACTGACGCCAAAACCTCCTAACCGAAAATTGTCTTGTGCACACTTGGAAGTCGGAATCGGGTTTTAGTTGAGATTTGGACGTGCTTAGTCATCGTAGGCAGCCCGTCTGTGCGTGTGTGTGTGTGTGTGTGTGTGTGTGTACGGCACATAGCTGCGCGATTGCCTCATCCTGAATGTCAGCTAATATGTATTTATTGAAAAAATTTGTTTCTGAATATTAATTTTGTAACGATTTTTTTGTTTGTTTTTGGCTTCTCCATGTTGTTGTTGTTTGAGTAGCCGTCGCGTCGCGTCGCGTCGTTTGTTGCCTTTTGCGCCAGTCCGATCGAATTGAGATGGTTCTGGAATTTAAATGACTTAAATTCAGAATATCGACATTGACACTTCTAAAAATAAAGCTAAATTTGCAGCTCCTTGTGTCACATTTAGCGAAGGCCGATTCCCCGAACTGCCTTTACTTGACATTAAGCCCGAATTCGGCTATTACCGTTATATAACGATGCTACAGCGACTATGAAATCGCCATAATAGATTGGCTACAAGCAAAAGCAGTTCCTAAACGGTAATAATGTCAACTAACATTTTTTTTTTTAAATGCGGAACAAGTCGCATTTTTGGACATTCGACAACTCCCCCGCGAAATGTCGCAACGCGGAGCTGTGGTAGATTCGCGAATATTTTGTTTCCCTGCGATGAGACATTCATTAAAAAATGTGTTGCATCCATATTTGTGAAATGTTATTAGATAACACTAATTATAGCATATTAGATGGTTTTTTATTGAATTTGCATGTTTTAAATGAAATCACGTATTTTTTAAATTGAAACAATTAAATTGTTTGGGGATGTTTTTTTTAGTGCCGAAACGTTTTAGTAAAATAGCTAATTGTTGCAATTATTTGCACATTCTCTGCCAACACACAAAATCACATTCATTTTGTCTTTTGTCTTTTGTCGATCGCCTGAAACAACCTCACTGCAATATCTTAACTCGCAAGTGAACTCCGTCTTGCGAATTTCTTGCGTGAAATCAATTTTATCACCAACATATCGATAATTTGGTGAAATTCGTTCGACATTACATCGATCGGCAGCACAAAAACATCTCGATTTCTTACAGTGAAAACAAAAATCCACGCTCCAATCAACCATAAACTATACAGTTTCTAGAAAAAAGAAGTTTTTACACAGAAAAACAAATAAACATTAAGTGCATTAAAATATTTCTAATAATAAAAACAGGAAATATTTTTATTAAAAAAAAATAAATAAAAAACATAAAAAAAACGAATAATCTCACACCAGATCGCTGTACAATAAATGGATATATAAACGCCGGTCAGGCATCATAATTTATTAAGGTAAGTCGCTTTTAAGCAAAAACTTTTACAATTGCACTTGGTTTTTAAAATTTCCCACTATCGCCATGGTGAAATAATGTTAAAAATACCATTTTTTTTTGTTTGACCAACATTTCCGTCTAATGATTCAACACATGCGCAATATCAGTTTATTAAATCGACATGAATATTATATGAAAGTGGCGAAAAGGTAATAATGAGATGGTAAAAAAACACTCAATTAATAAAACAGCTTTGTGCCACACCACTGCTTTCTCATTCCACTTCAGCGCCACATTATGACGACTTAACATAAGTCTATCAAACTTTGGCCAAGGACACATAAATCACCACAAAACAGTTGCCATAATCACTCAACTATCGATTTCAACTCAAAAGTTCGTCGCTTAAGTCTTTTTTACGTCGTGAAAAAAGAACTGTTCTAAAAACAGTTCTAATCGATGGCTGATTTTAGTTGTTGCCGTTGGTGTGTAGTTATTTCAATTTTGGTGGAAAATACCTGTATCTTTGGAGAAATGCCAGGGAATAATTGTGAGTTGTGACCTCCATTTGAAAGTGGGTAATTATTGTGTCCAAACTGGCGAATTTCTTTCATACTATAAACGCTCACTTTTTTCGACTTGTTACTCTGCGGCCAGCCTTAATGTGGCCGTTTGTTGTTGTTCTGGACTTGTTACTTGGCTGCTTCAGTGTGCCGCCGCGCGGCCCAGTCAAAAGAAAAAAA
This sequence comes from Sylvicola fuscatus, assembly GCA_026546915.1. Classification (NCBI taxonomy): domain Eukaryota; kingdom Metazoa; phylum Arthropoda; class Insecta; order Diptera; family Anisopodidae; genus Sylvicola; species Sylvicola fuscatus. The sequence continues at coordinate 4,495 of JANSTS010011540.1, forward strand.
AAAAACGCGAAGCAAAAAGCGAAAGAAAAAGAACTGCGGGTACCGGCAAAGTGAGTGCTGGCCATACATGTTAAGAAAAAGCAATCGCACTCAATCCACACGGATGTAAACGCCAGCACCTCGAACAGGTGACTAATCCCAAGCATTTGACGCGTTTTGGGTGGGATTCAAGTGGAACGATTTTTGTGCGTTGTAGATTCAGATAAATCAATAGGCGAGACTCTTGGAAGTTCACCAGCACTGTAAATTCGCGTCAAATTGGCAATCCCTTTCCATTTATTAGTCATCTTCTCAATGTCATTTAGCATCCAGCGCACCGAAATGCCAAAATGAAATTGCGAACAATGACGCATCCACAATAATGGAAAGATTGGAATATTCTTCGGAAATATTATGAAGAGTTCTTAGTATCTGTTTACCTTCTGGAGCTGAGTCTTAAGACGCTCGAGCGTCTGTGTGTGTGCGCGCCCGCCGCGGATTCGCATAATGGTCACATGCCGATGATGCTGACCATACACAGGCAGCCGCTATGTCCGTCAGGTCTGTACGGGCCGCGTCTGTGTTTATGCAAACCAAATGGTCACCGACATGTAGAGCTGAGGAAGCTCTACACTGACGAACCTACTCCAGGCACATGCGCATCGTTTCCTGTATCTGGAGCCACATAGACAATAGAATTCGCCGAAACAAACGAATTCGCTGGCCATTGTTGGCGGGCGGATTGGCGCGGTGTGTGGCGCGGCGCTGCAAACACTTGCGGCACAATTGATGCGCGCGCAACTTTCTTCGAGTACGCGACTCTAGTTTGTGCAGAGGACATTAACACGCGTTTTATGGCACCTAAGTCGGGCAGCACGGAGACCCGCCAATTTCAAAATTGGCGTGGAGATTTTGCGCGCACATAACAAGGAAGGGTTTTTTCATGGTCTCTTTTCCGTTCGTTTCGGATTGGTCAGGCTGTGTGCATGCCTAGCCATCGTGGTGTGTGTATCTATGTGGAGAGGCAAATATGCGCCCACAGAAACCAGTTTATGATCTATGTGGCTGTGACTCTGGCCAGGCCATGCCGGCTCGGCCGCTGAATTTACCCGTTTGTATCCGCGCAGCACTTTGTTACCAACTTATGTGGCTTTTGTTTTGGCCAAATTGAACTTTACGACTTTTGTGTCAATTTGTGGCTGGTCGGATTTTAAAAGCTCTGACCAATGCGGCTGCCTCTTGTGGTGGCTTAGTCACTTAAAGCACAAAGGAATTTTAAGTATCGACGTTTTGTGATGATTTATTCGGCGTATCAAGCTGGGAGACCTTGAGACAATTTTATTTGGAGGCTTAAACATCCCTAAAGAAGATTTGAAGTGACAACGAAAATTGCATAAATTATGCTGAGGCGATTCATCGCATTGTACCCGTTTGATGATGAATCTAAGTGAATGTCATCGTCAGGGTCATCAAATGTCCACTCTCCCAAATTTATGTGATCTCTCTCATTAATAACAGAGCAACAGCCGCATCTCATCGGCTGCCGTGCAACATAAAACATAACTTGATTTGAATTTACAAAAAAAAATGTAAATGTCCAATAACTTTCTAATGAAAAGATATTGTAGACGAGCCAGGGTGGCATCTTTCGCTTTTCACTGCAGCGCCACGGCATGACAGCCTACCGCCACTGAGCCACGTGAAAATCTCCGTTTTCAGAAACATCAGATTTGCATATGCAGATCATTCGATCAACGCTATCTGATCTTCAAGATCAACTCATTGTTCTAGATCTTTTTTTTTAAGTACATTTAGTTCGAACTTGTTTTCGATAAATTTTTGTTGTTGTTGCAACAACAAACTTACTGACTCATTGTCAACACTTTTGTTATTAATTTCACTGCAGTTACTCATTAGCACATTAATTAAACAGTTGCTGTTCCAATACCGAAAACAGCTGGTACGGCGCTGTTGGCAGAGCCGCATCTGCGCCAATCATGGCGCGGGCACGTCTGCTGCGTCTGCGCACATTCATCGCATTCATTTGTTTCTGTTCATTTAATGATTTCGATTTTATTAGCTGCGCCAATTCTTTGCTAGTCTCGTCAAAAAACTGTCTGCAGTCGATTGGAATAATAATTGTTTTTCGTATTTCTGCGGCTCGTAAACCGCACAAATCTCAGCGCAATAGAAAAGTAGAAGAAGAAGAAGAAGAAGAAGAAGAAGAAACAACGACAGAGCACCCAAAGGTACCTCCACATAAATAAAATTGCGAAATCCCAAAGGCCCGCTGAGAGATCTTTGCACTGTTGTTATAGAGCTACCTTAATGTTTCCAGTTGCCGCAATGTGCAACATTTTCCATATGCATGCACATGCAATGTAATGTATTGCGCTAATCAAAGCATTGTTGTGGCTAGCAGATCGGCTTTTGTACTTATTCTAGTTGAATGTCTTCCAGACAAATTTCTGCTTCAAATTACCGGCTGGCGAACTTGCATTGTTAGAAAACACCAATTAGACATGTGACAATTCGTTGTACCTGAAGTAAAAGTTAAATGTACGGCAAGAAACTGCTTTCATTACAGCTTTTCATTAAGATTACCATTTTTTATGTAGACACACGAAATTATTAGTCAAACGTAATTACAAAGGCTGAATATTCATTTTCTTCTAAATTAATTACAATTAGTCAGAAATACATTTTGAAATTTGTTGCATTGTTTTTATGACTTTCATTTGCCCAGTGGGGCTGTTGATGAAGGTGTTCCATCGAATTCCGGTCACATATATGTGCATAGGTGGCTGCATGCCCACGCGAATCTCATTCAGTTTTATGCACACGAGTTGACCTTACAAGTTGAGTGCACAACTTTTTTTCTTTTTTTGTTTTTGTTTGCGCTATTTTTAATTACCTGCAAAAAAAAGTGTTAACTTTCTGCGTTGGCTCATTCTTCAGACCTTCGTAGTTCATTTAAAGTTGCAGTTGCGAATACAAAGTACTCAAAATAGCAGAAATTATGGTTGATTATCGGAAATAACTGTAGATGCTTTTGTAATGGGCCATTGTTTTATCGCCTTAAAGTTATTAATTACTCTCGTACTCTCTTCTAATGTCTGATATCTGATGTGTGGAATCTGCTAAGAAATATTATAGCGAATAACAATGCAGGCAATTTTTTTTTTTACGTTTTGTTTTGCTGTACTGTAAAACAAAACCGATTTTGACCTTGGAAAGCTGCTACTTCGTCAATCAATTGAGCGAAGAATTTGAATTTTTTAGTTGTTTGCACGGACTCTAAATCAGTTCGAGGTTTTTCGTCTTTATTTTTTGTGTTTGGTTTCGGATTATTGACTTACTCAACAAATATTTGATTCACCTGTAATGTTTTTACAAGAATAACTAATTAGTTGTTTTTTTTACGCTAAGATTTGACTGTTTTTCTCGTTAAGTAATTGCTAAGGAATTGAAAAAACTTCCGATCTTCAATTCAATTCAAAAATCATTCATTATTTAACAATCACTTCAGTTCAACCTTGATCATTCCCGAATCGTACTAAAAGTCAGAACTCCCGCCAGACATTCTGATCATTACGAGTACAGCCCTGTCGTGCCTTTCACTTTCGGTGGTTTTCGCTTCAAAAAAAAAAAAAACAAACGGTAAACCCCGACAGTGCCGCTATGTTTCATCGATTGTGCTCTCCCACTCACATTGTCAGTTGGCAGTTGCACGGCAACATCCTTGAACGGCATTGCACTGCACTTCCATTGTACAACAATTCAGCTCGCAATGCACACGGCGCAGGCGCAGCGTCAACGACGAATGAATCAATAATTTTCATTTGTTGCAAATGTATGCGGCAACATAACTACGCTCACAATTAACACAAAAATCCAATCAATTAATTAATTGTTGTGGTAACGGTTGTTTTTCAGTTAGCACAATAATTGCAATTAAATTTCTCTCTTTCCGCCGCACATATTTTGCATAATCTGCTGGGTGTACGGATTATATGCAGACAAAAAAAAAAAAAAAATCATGCTCCGCTATTTAATGTAAAGGCGAGGTCGATGTGAAAATACGTTTGCATAAGACAACATGTTTTCTGTGCAATGTGCAATGTGCATGCCAATACAATGGAATTGATCGAAATCAGAGTGGTTTCAGATGGAAATTCATTTTTTTTTTATGCAACCAAATTTTTAAAACTATGCTAAACGATTTGTGTAAAACATCATATTCAGCATAGAATCGCTTCTCATTAGCCGAACCCCCCCGGCAAGTTTCGGGGTCAAACAACTCTGCCACATCCACTTTAGCAACATCCAGGCACATTCAAATCCTCATATTGATCGGCCACCTGTAACACCCCACCCTCCAGCCGCCAGATTCGCGAATCGCTAAAACCATACAGGTACAATTAAAATGTGATGCCTCGTCTGCTGAGAGTGCTGATTCTCGCCGCGAAACTGACGCATGCGCATAGAGAAATGTCACTCATCACCATAAATTATGCTTTCATGTGCGGTTGAACAGCGCAAGATTGAAACAACTCGAGCAAGCATACACTCGCCGCACAATCGATATGCCAAACAATGGGATTCGCGTCTCTGCAGCATAGGAAGTTGTACAATGGAAACTAATGAAAATTCAACAACCTGCTTAATATGGTTATTACAACATAAGCATGTTGGCAACATTAACACAGATTAATGGGCGTTCAAATGATGTTGAGTCGCTAGTGATCGGCGCGCACGACTTTTCCTCAGTCGAAGCGCTGCGACTCGCATTCCTCTGCGGAAACTGCCGTGGAAAACTGTTCGCTCCTACAAACTGAAAGTAAAAGTGACCAACCGAAGACCAGTCGCTTTTAAAGACACTTGCTAACGTTGGAAAGCTATTACAAGAGTACAACTAGTTGGGTAGTTAAGAGTGGACAGTCATTGCCCGTTATAAAATATTGTCTTGGTGAATTTTGAATTTTTGACGTTTAGCGACATATTCAAAGTATACGCCAGATGAACGTCATTTTAGGATATATTCGATGCCGCATCGATGTGGTTCGGCAGTCAGAATTATGTAATTGAAGACTAATTCGTCTTTTATCAATTGGATGACTTGTCATACATTTTCTTGACAGAAGTCTTCAATTTTCTTCGTCTGGCATGGCGTCGCGTCGCGTCGGCGGTTCAAACAAACTAAATGCAGCCGTCACGTGTACATTTAAGCTTTTACATATTTCCGGAATGCCCAATCCCAGCATAATAATTTAGTGTTTGAGAATTTCGCCGTTACCGCACGCCGACAATTCTTTCATCGTCTTATTGGTCCGCCAAAATAATATGAACGGTCGCACATACAATTTAACAGCATTCCGAAAAATTATATGCTTTCTAATGTTTGCTTATGCCGCCGCCATCTAGTTAAATGTCTATGATTTACATAAATAAGAAAAATGCGATGGAAACAAAAAAGGCGACTCACACAGCCGCCACAGTTTCCACTTAATTTAACAACTGGAATCATCACCAAAGAGCCGCCTTACATAAATCGGTACAAAAGAAAAAAACGTAGACGCCGCATAAGGAAGCGAAATGCAAAGAAAAACTCCTCACAAATGCAGCACAATCGTAAATTAACATTCCCGCAACGTCTTGTTAATTAAGTGATTTTTAGCAAATGTTATTTAATGGAGGGAACAAGTGTGAATCATATCACTTGAGGAAGCGAGGACGTGTGGTGGCGGCCGCCATTGCCCAATTGCATGCACGATGGACCAAATCGCACTTACGTTTGTCAACAGCAGCCCAAAATTCACACACAATTTTCATCATCGACGCATGCGCGCCGCAACTCGACGCGACTCTTTCGTAAATGACCAACTCAAATATTGACGACGTCATTCGAAAGTTGCACGCAGTCAATTTTCATATTATCACATGCATCTTGTACTTATATGACTGTAGAGATTGAGACATATCCAAATCAAAGAAAGTAAATAACGAAGAAAATTTTTCTGAATACGGAAAACTGTTTTACAACTGCCCCTCCTCATTTTCCGCGATCGGTTTGAGCTGCGCAGTCGCAAATGGCTGGACGATATTTGTACTTTCGTTGGATGTTTGTGTCTCGGTGCCAAGCTAATTCAGTTAGACACAATTATGGTGACTAGTTGTCGTCGCGCCAGGACTCAGCGACAAGGAAGCGATGCCCACCAAACCAGTGCGGCCTGTTTCGATGAGATCACTTCGAATGCGTGCGCACGGCGCGTGCTTCCATTGATTTTGGTATTTTCTTAATTTGTTTTTTACTGTTTTTTTTTTATGGTTTATATTGCTTTACCGTTTTATGGTATGTTGATAATAAATCGTCATGCGAGCTTTCTTCAATGAAAGCCTTTGTAACGGCACTTTTCGTTATTTGCTTGTCTCATTATCGTTTGTGGATTATCGTAATCATTCAAACGGTATTTTTTGACATTGTCACTTGTCAATGTTTGAGGAATTTAACAATATAATTTCACAGCAAAGAATCGAAATTGAAAAATCTTTCGAACTTTGACGTATTGTGAACGGTATAAATTCATCGTATTGAAATTCGAAACTTTCCCGTTTTAAATTCTAACTTTGTTGAGATTATTTGGTAAATTTTTAATTTGATTTGTATTTTGTTTGCACAAAAACGCAGTTAAAATGTCACGGAAAGTAATTAATCCTTTGATTACACTGCTGTTGAATGAATTGCCAACGAGAGGAAAATTAGCATATTTGAAAACGAGACAGAAAAAAAAAGCTTTGGTCTGGAGAGCTTTTCAGAAACTCAAGTAATCGCTGAATGAACATTAATTCTTGACCTTCCCATTTAAAAATAGCATTTACTTTTTATGTGTTCACCTTCTTCTTGAATTTAGTTGCTGAAATAATCGTATTTTATAAAAATTATTATTTGTATGATTCAATGGTAAATATTGTCTTAAACGCGTGATTCTTAAGGCCGGCAATTGCCGTCGTTTCGCTGTTTTTTTTCCCTTCAACAGAGTTACTCAATGTATTTGAAATAATTGAGGTCTTTTAACGATTTGTTTTATGAAAACTGTCATTAAAATCATATTTATGTTAAATATGTTACACAATACGAAAAGCAATTTCGAAATTCGGTGAATTCGGTACCAGCAGGAACCGCATAAATTATTAATCGATTAAAAAATGTCTTCAAAACATTTAAGTAAGATAAATACCAGCGGCGGATCGTCGTGAAAACATTTCCATTTGCGTGAACAATTGGTGAAGGTCATCGAGTACGGAACCCGGTCGAAAAATCTAAACTTTATAGCAAATAACCGTGAAGATCAGTGCTGAGGAATTAGACTTTTCGAACACTGAAGTCGATCCGTCTAGACACCAAAACATCTTCCGATTCGCCGACTAATTCTTAAGATCAGGCAAGACGAGCCTCACATTTAATCGGATTCTATTGATGAGCCATAAATACAATCGAACTGATTTATGGGCTGGCCAGTGATGGAGGGAATTGGTGCTAATTCTTGTGCGAAACAACAACAAACTACATGTGTGTAGACATGTGTGCGATACATAGGTGGTAGAGCCACATCGATCGCGAAACGCAGACGCGCTTTGTTGCGCTGAAAGGACGCGCGGTGGATATGGCGAGTGCCTCTTGTGATACCGGTTTCGCTTGTCATATGTGTAATATGTGTTGTTGTTGCACTGTTGCCACCAAGACGATGACGATGAATTCACTAAGATTCGGAATATTGGACAGCGCCAATCACTTAAGAATGTGTGCGAAAAGTGGGTTAAAAAAAATTATTTGACAAGACGTCATTTTTTGCTGGGTGATTCTAGCAATGAAAAAAAATCTAAAAATAGTTTAAAACGCAACAAATCTACGACTTGCTATAATTGCGGAAACACATTTATTATGCAACTAAACGACATTAAAGCCATTACCTATAACGAAATTCATTCAGTCACACGTTTTGCGTAATTAGTCTGTTAAATTATAGTAAAGATGCCATAAAAAATGTGATTTATGCAGTCCTTCAATTTACACTTAATGGCACATCTAATGCGTTCATTATAGGTTCATTTGGAGAGAACCATAAACACCGTTTTTCGAACGATGCCTCGTTTTAACTATGACTCATGTTTATGGTACTTACGATAAATTTGCATGCTTCTCTCTGATTAGAGTAATCATCAAACATTTTATGGCAAATATGGAAATATTTCGTTGTGTCGATTTAACTGGCGATTTTTTGTTCCGGAAACTTCGTTCCGATTATATAATAAGACATCCCTGAATTGGACTCCAGAAGCATCCAGATATTCGAAAAAAAAAACAGCTGCGACGTTACAAGGTCTCAATCAATTTTTTTATTAAAACAAGAAAAAACATTACCTGCGGTTGAGGTCACCAAATTCCAAGACGACGGAACCTGTTGTCTGGTGTGCGTCATAGTGATTGCCCGAAATTCACAGAGATAACAATCACATCATCAGGTGACAACCTGCATTATCTGGCCACCTGACCTCAAATCCGTATGAATTGTCGTTTACTGAAATTGTCCTCCACACTCGTTCAACCTTCCCGTCAATCCATTCATTCCCACCACGGTCCTTGACCTGGCCACTTTCATAGTCGGTAATTAGAAAAATTGCACTAATAATGACATTTATTGTGTGTTCGCTGTACAAGACATGTAATGCAAAGTACATTCCCACATCGCGGGCATCGCATGTGTGCAGAAGAAAAAACGTATGTGGCCGTGCAACCTTCCAACACGCAACATGCACGCTCGTATGTTGTCCACTTATTTACCCTCATCCATATAAGTTTACCCTCGTCTTAAGAGGCGTGCGTCACGACTCACCAGCATGTATGGCGACGCATCTTCTTCTTCTTCTTCGGCCGAAAAATCCGTCTTCGCGCTGAACTTGAGATGTGATCCTCGTTGCTATGATATCACACATGTTTTCACTGTGTCGTCCTGTCCATTCGGCTGGACGAGAAGACAAGACGACACCGTCAACGTATCCGGCACCTTTTGTTTTCCCCGGCTGTATTTTAGTTCTTAAAGGCGTGCAGTAGCGCGAGTCTCCTTTTACCTTTGCGTCATGTGATCATCCTAAGTGAAACGATAAAATGAGGTCATCAGAGCAAAAAGACGCGCAGGTGCATCTTTCGTAAACCTCTGGCTTAAGGTGCGCCCAGCAAGTGTAGACGATTGCAAGGGGAAGCATAAGACGTTGATATACGCAAGGAAATTTGATACTACGAAGAATTATCATATCGGTGAATAAGAACGCCGTGCCGCGCCGTTTCTATTGTGGTCGAAATCAAAAGATAAAAGGAGAGATTGATTCAGCTTCTTAAGACACAACTGTGATTGACTAATTAGCGTAGGCACTCTGCAGATTACCTTGTCACTCATATTTCCGTTTTCCGCGCTGGAGTCTTAAACTGGAAGACGATTTCCAATGTTCTAGAAAACATTCGATTCACTTTAAGTTACAGAAATGAGTTTTTCTTTGTATTTCGATTAGAACAGGTGCACATGTGCTCCAGATGTTCGAATGCAATGAGTCAGATGTTTGTTGGCGCTAAAATAATTTATAAGAAATATGTTTTTGCCAACATAAAATTATGAAACAAATTGCAGTATTAAATGAAAAACAATTAGTTTTTAAATCACCTTTATTTACAATAATTACTTCACGTTTCAACATAACTTTTTCATAGATCACTTAGCACCTTATTTCAATTGTGGATCTGCATGTTTTACATAAATTGCTTTCAATTTGTGGAATATTAAAATATAAAGAAAACTCAAATCTTAAAAATTAGTAATAAGAAATTACTAAATTGTTTCGCCGCACGTGCCTCATATGCAATTAACGCCAAATTAATTCGACATTCAAAACTGATTCAGCAGGCACATTCTTAAGAAAAGATGTTCTTATAATAACGGCGAATTTAAAGAAATGCATATTATCGTGATGAGAAACGTTAAGGAAGATGAGCGCATCATCTTAAGAATAAGCACGCGTGAAACATTCAGCGTTCACGAGAATCGTATTGACGCCATTCCTTCAGTGCTAACCATCTATTGGCTTAAGAAAACGAAATTCGCCAATCGGATGACGCGCTCACCTCGTCATCTTGAGCCATCTTAATTATAATTGTATGCTAATTAGACGAGATGGTGGTCGCCTTGAAGTAGTTGTGTTGCAGACAGACAAATTCGGACGCTAATTCATGAGTTTAAGACTCAACTAATTATACTAGTTTGTTTGAAGACAATTTTCTCAAGCAGTTAATCGTGAAAACCTTTCACTATCCATTACTTTGTGCATTGAATTTGGATTGCATTCAACTTTTGAAGACATTTCGCCGTTACTAAGACTTCAAAAGTAATGTCTTTGCAAAATGCTGTCGTTTGTTATTCTGTTTTGTAAATATTTTTAATGGATTCGTTTAATATGGTGATTGGGAATTTATTTAGGAACTGGCCAGGGTTATGACTTGAATAACAAAAACAAACAAAAAAAATTGTCTTGGAGAATTGAGATAAAGTTGCTTCCTGTAGCTAGTGATCCGAACTGCTAATCGATTGTCGCTTAAGAAAACTACTTGCTTAAGATTGAACCCACAAGAAGGGGTCGAAACACCTACAAAAGTAGCCCAAAAGTTCAAATGCGGTTGTCTACCCGAAATCCAAGAAGCCAGACGTGATCACTTGTTATTGTCGCGACAACAATTAAACAAATTAATGTTTAAAACAAAAAAAAAACACCGTTACTTTAATGATGTGACATAATAGGCAATCATTAAATGATACAATCATTTAATTTGTTAATTATTCGCTTATGATGTGACGTGATTTCGCAGCGATCAGATCGGTATGGGTAAAGTGGCGAGCGCATGCGCGATTAATCGCAAATGATAGCGTTAAATGATGTTGTAAAATGCATGAAAACTATGAGTTTGAAAAGCAGAGTTAACAGCTACACTTCAAGTAAAATTATTCTTAAGACTTAAGACTTAAGACTGAATCGCTCAGAGTCTTAGTCCACTTGCTGTGCGTAACAAGCTGTGTCGATCACTTTCATTGCCATCCGTTCCTTACGAGCGACGCGGCTCGACATTGCATAATCCGGCCACACATCGATTAGATCACATATGCAGACGCACATAACGCACGTAATGCCAACACAATTGGAGCGCCTCCAAACAAATCGCGCGCCGCGTCAAAAGCCGCGAAAACAGAAAACGCGAATTCAACAAAACACCATCAGCGATTAGTCGACGCGTTTGTCTCTACACAAAAGTGAATTAAATAATGCAATTGCCGTATGTGGAACATGTAACAGCAATAAATGTGTAGCAGCGCGGCTATTGATGCATTAAAACGCATTGCAGCGCGATGCAACTGCGTGTTTGTTGTTTTGCTGATATGATACAGGTGTTATGAATGGACGTGATGCCTCGTATGTGATGCCATGCCGGGGAATTGCAGACGGTTAGCGTTTGAGTTTCATTGAAGACGGTCTGTTGTGCTGGTAATCGGGATTTGGTCGCTTTTTTGTTAATTATGGGCCCAGAATCGGGATGATTCGGTTGACTTACTTTGGTCTGGTAAATTTGATTCGTTGAGCTCAACTTTACAATTTCATGTTGATTGATTGGTCGTTGTAATCGAAAGGGAATTTTTCAAGGTCAAATAATTTTTTTTTATTTTATATGGAATAAAAGTGTCGTTCAGCAAGCAAATCCATTAGCGAAATACCTTGCTGACTCGCGAATGGTTGAGCGTAGGCGGCCGTTAATAATTCGCGATTCACATTCCATGGCAATGCAGCGCAATCGAGGCGCTGCACCACGCATTTTTCGCACCTCATCCAAGGTATTTCAGAAACTCGCACAAAAAATGCCTTCAATTAATGCATTCCGATCACAATGCACCGACTGCAATTACCAATCGCGGTTCTACAGCAGCAGCAGCAACAACAACAACAACAACGGAAAAAATCGCGCTTACACCAATATTGAACGTCAGCTGAAATAAATAGTTAAGCGCGTCATTTTTCCGATTTTCCTTCAGCTATGTGTGTTGTGTTTGTTTTCCATTACAGGTGTTTCGCAACACGCGAATTCCAGGTGACTGCGAATCACCAAATATCGTAAATTGGACGCGTCGCTAATCGATTGCATACAATAAGCGCTATTCACTCTGAATATCAATTGAATTAACGATTGAAAGTGAAACAGTTAGCCTCAACATGTGGGAATGGCGATATGTGAACACGCACCAGGTGATGTTGTCCTCCATGTTAAATATGGCTTTTGTTTCGCGGTGACGGCTCACACTCCGGAAGGCCGACCATGAAGAATGAAAGCGGATTATTTAATGGATTACAAATAATCGCGCTTTGTAGATAAACCTATGTAATTGTTTAAGTGGGATTTTGGCCATTGTAATCGTAATTTCATCTTAAGGTGTTTTCACTTGCTCAGCGTGCCGCTAATCGGCTAATGAAAGACATCCTTTCTTAGCCAGAATGGCTTTGAGATGATGACATCATTTCCACCGATGCCGATGCGAATCGTTCTTCCTCTCAGGCCAGCGATGTTCGCAATGTTCGCCCAGGTTGGGTGCACTCATGCCACGATCCTGAATCCATAAGTCAGCCAATTTAATTACATTCTGCCGACAATTAAAGTGATGTCGACTCCTCAGTGTGGCTATAGCCAGAACGTATCCAAATGGAACGACAGAGTCACTTGACCGCACACAAAGTGGTTCGTCTGGCACAACGTCTTGACGTGGATTGTGCGTGGTTTTGTGAATGAAACGGCCAATGGCAAAGTAAGTAATTGTTAGACGGGGAGACGTTGGCTTCTTTTTGTTTTGTTTTTTTTTTGTCTTATTGGTATCGAAGTGATTTTCTTATTCTGCAGTAATTCGCCGCAATTAACTCGATGCTAACCATATACGGACTGTCAGTTTCACAAGCATTTCGACATTCTTCGAAATTGCACAAACTTATGACTTTTGTAGATCAATTGGTCGAAAATCCGCCATCTTTCGGTCTACAAGAAATAACAACGCGAAACGTAAATAATTCAAATTAGTCCGAACTTCCTGTGCACAAAATCTTAATGAAGCTGACTTTAGTCACTCTGACCAATTATGCTAAACTCTTTATGTTGTGAACCTCAACAACATTTTACAGCAACAATCGCTTTGCTGTATTTCCGTACACACATAATTGTCAAGGTCAAGGGTATTCTCGCGAAGAAGATGATCGCGATCATTTCTCGTTTGAGCTAAGCTTTTTTTTTTGGTTTTGTCGTTAGTCTTAAGCTTTTTTTTTTTTTTTTTTGCCCATTAATTTACGTGTTTTTGGCACGAAGCTTAGCGACCCATGATAACAGCAAAAAAAAAAAAAAAAAGTGGGACGATCATTAAACGATATTTTATTGAATGTTGGGATTTGATTATGTAGCGAGAGATTGTCGTTTGATCAATGATCGTGACAGTTTTTCCTCACATATGTAATCTAATTATCGGTGCTGGCACTAATCAAGAATGCATCTAGTAGTTGTCGAGCACGCCTCAGAATGGGCACTCCATAAAAAGTGAAAACGACATGGCATTACGTTCCAAAACGAAAGCCGCACTCGATCATACCGCTAATCGATGCTGCACCCAAAAAACAGAAAAAAACAGAAAAAAAAAAACAAAAAACAAAAACTCCCATAGCTGCATATTTTCAGTGACAGATGGATGAAACTATAAAGGGAAAACGGCGGCTGAATGGCAATCACAGTGAGACAGACTCAACGTGTGTGTGGAGTGAAACATATGTGGCCAGCTACCACGCAGTGATCAGCGCGGATTGTGGATTTGCCTTATTCAACAGGTCCGCGGCAGTGCGCTAACTCTATAATGAATTTTCATGAAATTAAAACAAAATACCTGCGCCTATACATTATTGAGTCACTTTCACTTGTGCGGCGCGCGCGCGCGCGTTTACCTGGCGCGACGCGGCGCGGTGTACCTACCCACCGTCTTAGCGCAATTTTCAGATCAGCTTCGTTCCAGCCATAGCCGGACACTCGCGTCACAGCAACCAGCTGGTCGCCGACGATCTCGCATCGATCAAACGCCTTTCGTAGAACTGTAAGAAGATGATCCTCGTCACATATCGTGATCATCATTCACTATTTTGTTCGACACATTTCTTGAATATCTGAAGCGAATGCCAAAAGTTTTTCATCATTTCTTCGTTTTCGTTACTCACATGTGCGACATGTGTAAAAATTAGTATCAATTAGCGCTGTTGTGCAGATTAATTGGTGTGTAAGCGCGAGTATAGATATCATCTGTAACCCGATTAGCATCCCTTCTCTTTGCGACGTGTGTAACGTACTCGCGTGCATGTAGAAAGTTGCAAACTGCCCCGATCACATGTGACGTGTGTGCGGCGAGCAGCCAGTATGTTGAATGCGCTTTGTATGTCAATTTCGAATTTCCGACTGTGGTCAGTGGGTTCAATTTACTTGTGTGCAAAACAAGAATTTTCCGATCAGTGATCGCGTATCAAATGCACAAGAATTCTGTGCAGACATTCAGGGGTTTCCCCTCGTCTTGGCAAGGTCACTTTCAAACGTTACAGAAGGTCAGATACTGATGAGTAGCAATATTTGTTTATCCCAAAGCGTCATCGTGAGAGCTTTTTTCGACAATAAACGCCCATTTAACATTTACAAATGACTTATTACAAGCTTTCTTTACTTTTATACCTTTCTCATATAATTATTTGATTCAATTCAATTTTTTTTGTGGTGTTTTATGTTTATGTTGCGTTACCTGTATTCCGGTCGTTTCGCGTTCGATATATATGTGGAGAAACTATGTCACGAGCGCATACATCTCGCCGCTGCGATCGACCTAAACGGTGTTTTTTTGTTTTTTTCTCTCTCGTTTCGTATGAGACGTTTAATAATTCCGCAAAAACCGGAAAAAAAAACATTGAACATTATCTGGCGCTTTTCGATGGTCCGATAACCAACAGCCACTGATGGAGATGGAGTGAGCATGAGAGTGTGAGAGAAAGAGAGAGAGAGGGAAGAGAGATGTTAACATAAAGTCGCATAAATATGAAAATAAAATAAATGTCTGAAATACCGCTATCTGATTGCAGTTCCCAAAAGTATGTAATTGTAATGTAAACAATAAACATTGTAATTATTGTAACGGTCGCAATTTAATATTTGTATGTGGCTGAAATGTGATCATCAGCCGCATCTCATTGGAATGAAGTTGTTGCGCGATCGCCGACAAGACATTTAAATGTGAGTGTGGTGAAATTGGGTGAATTTGAGTGGCTGAACTTTAAGTGCAAGTATTTATGAAGCCAAAGGGAGCGATCGCAAGATTTCGGTCCGATTAAGAAATATCAGCCATTATCGACTGATCAGTCACAAAAATTCCGATCGTTCAATGAACCCTATTTGTCTTCAGAGATTCCGACTGATTTGAGGATTATCAAGATTTCGGGGCTCAAATCAATTCTAAACCGGATTCGATCGTTTTGTTCGCCCCAAATAGCTCCACTCCACGCCGATCAACCTTGATCATCGAGTGTAATTACATCCAAATCAAATTACCCACTCCCAGCTGGTACTTGACCACAACAACAACAAAACCGTCCATTTGAAAACAATTGCGACACTTTTAAAGGCTTTTTATTGGAATCTTCGAGCCTCCAAATAGACGAATAATCGAAGGCGTTTTAAATACCACCGTTAATTAAGTGCTTTTTCTTTCTTCAATCTTACCTGCAGAAGTGTTCCACTCCCTCAAATCAGCGATTCGGCAAACAGGTTTGTCAATTATATCAAAACATACTCGCGCAAATGCATATTGGTATGAGCGCGCGCGCCCATATGAGTCGCCGTCTATTTTCTTCACTCCAATCACGCACATCAAAGAGTGGATGTGGAAAATTTTCGAAATAATTTTATGGAGCGAAAAACAGTCATAGTCTAAGACAACACAAATGCTCTAATTCGGTTCAAACCTATGCCGCCATGCATTAAAAACAACACCGTCAAGGTCACTCGCTACAAATACCGCGCACAGAAGCGTGCCTTACCATTGCCACTTTTACTTTCTATCTCACTGGTGCCCATTCTTGGTGTAGTCAGTGGCGCAGCGACACAAGACTCCATTTCTAACGATCTTGCCTTCGTTTCTACAGGTTTCCAATAATCATGGACATACGCCAGGATCAGGAACATGATGATAACTCGTACATGTTCAAAAACGAGGTGTCACTGTCAGTGAACTATGACCAGTCACCCCCGTCCCCAGCCACGATGAGCCAACAACAGCCAAACCAATCAGCGGCGGCGTCAATGAAGCAGCCACCAAACAAGTCACCAGCCATGGGGCCGAAACATGGCGTTAAGAAGCCGCCAACGCCGACAGCGCGCCGAGAATCGACAATGGGAAACGATGAAAAGCTCGTTCTGACCGACAGCAATGGCGCCAATGGCAGGTCGCCGGTGGCTAATGTCGGCGGCATCGACAATCCGGGCTTCGAGTCCGAAGTGAAGCAGCCTCGGCCACTCAGCTCGTTTGGACGCAATGGCAATCAAACTGGCAAGCCAATTGAGAAGCCAACGGCTGGTAAGTTTCCAAATTGACTCGTTTTTGAATTCCTAACAAAAAAAAAAAATTCAACGATTTAATTTAATCAAGTTGTTCGTTAAATGTCGTTAAGTGACACCAGCCAAATCCAGTCAATGAATGGAACTTACTGGTTTTGAGTCAAAAAACCTTTTTTTTTTGTTTGCTCTTTTTGAGTTTACCCACAAATTGTCTTAATTGTTTTATTTTTCTCTGATTTTAGAAGCCGTTAATTTGGAGCTGGTGAATCTAAATCAGCCGGCCAACGGCCACGACGGCAACGGCCTCCCTGTGAAAAAGGACACCGAGGTCGACATCGGCGATGCTTACGACGAGTACTTTGTGCCGGTGAATGAGCATCGCAAGTACATGAGGTACGTGAGCTTAAGCAATTACCAATGTCTTAGACTTTTCGTTAAGTAGAGAAGCACGCGATGCTTAACGCATTGCTAACTTGCGCTTCAAGGCTCGTAAGGACCAAATTAAATTTGTATTCACACTTGTCCACCATTCACTGAAATATTTATAGGATACTTTGAAATGAGCCACGGAGATTTAGTTGGATTGTAAAACCGCTAAAAAACAAATCTAATCAGCTAATTAATTTACAAGCTTTTATTAATAAGTTGCATTCTTTGTTTCGACTTTTTAGTTCTTTCAATTGTTAAGAAACAGCACATCTTGTAGTTTGAACCAATGTATCGAAGATGTTGTGCTCTCAAAGTTCGAGCCCAAATTGCTTTACATCAGTGTACATTGATTTGAATCTTAAATGTATTGGAAACGTTTGGGGTCCAAATTAGTTCTGCATCAATTATTCTGATTCTTATCATCACCTTGGCTTTGAATTCTTAAAATACATAAATCTTTGCTTTTGCATCATTGATTGAATAAGACCTAAATTCAGAGCGGAATGTTTCCCAGCGACCTTATAACACACGTGCCCCTAGATCGCTTCTAAATGGTGATGGCGTTTCCGGGGGAAACCCGGAAGAGCTTTGATAATTTGCACATTGCACTGAAGCTTTTGCAGGAAGAAAAAAAAAAATTAAGCAATTCACCAACACAGAATCAAAAGCAACTCCAGGTACGAATATTTCGTGGTAAGGACCTCACAGTAGTCTCATACCTAGCTGCAGCAATCATGTCCATTAGACAACTTCGCTGGGGAAATGGAAAATAGTTTAATAAAACAAAACAAAACAACAATTAGCTAAATTCATAAAAGCAAGATCAAGTTAATCCTGATAAATATAACGACTAATTTCTAGTGTGTCCTTCGAAAGCGTGCATGGTAAACGTGGAGTAGATCACTGGGGACATTCCGTAAGCGAACCAGTGCAAGGCGTTGTGGACTATAAGAATTGGACAAAACTAGCGAGGTACCCCCGCTTATCTCTCTTTGTCATCCATTAATAAATTTACAATTTTTAATTTTTTTTTTACATAATTTATGTTGTAACAATTTTGTTGGGTTTAAAGAATGTTTTTATTTTTATTTTTTTTTCAAACTGTACAAACAGAAAGTGGCCGTTTTTACTTCATTCTGCTCATGTTTGCCTGTTTCTAGAATCCTAACCCCATGCAAATACTTAAATAGTGTGGATTGGATTCTGTCCAATCCGATCCGACCTCATCACGTAATTCCCATAAGCATCTTCTCCCGTGACTGGGAATGATCTTAAAAACAATACCTTGCATAACATATATACGAATCGCACGTACCTTTATAGAAAATGGGGTGTACCTCGAAGTTCCGACCAAAACTCCTCAATCTCTCATACTTTTTAGTATGTGGAAGTGCCCCTGAAATCCTCTCTGCCTCTCTTACTCTCTCTCTCTCTCACCCTCTTCGAATTTAATGAACATTTTTGCAAATAGTTGTAAATTGTAAATATACCTTTGGTACGTGAGAACCTACCTGTATCAACCCTCAGCCATTTAGAGACCTGAATCACCAATTCATTATTCACCTCATCTTGGGGGGGGGCGCTGGGACAATTCATCATCTGGGTTATTCACACATATCCACAAACAAATATACCAAAAAAACCAACACAACAAAGCCGAACGGCTGACTCATCAACAAACACAAAACTCTAATTACTAATCCAAACAAAACACCACAATCAGCCAATTTACCCAAAATATCAAAATATTCAGCCACCATCGGTGATGCATTTCAATCCATTCCAATCTGCAATTTTGCTCTGCCATTTACAGAGGCGAGAAGCTGTACGTGACCAAGGACAAGCGGGCCAAGTCCAACTGGCGCAAATGGATGTGCTGGTCAATTTGCCTGGCCCTATTGGCTGGCGGCATTATTGTCGCCATCTTGGCAGCAAGTAAGTGTTTTACTCATTCGCGCCGTGTGGTAGGCACTAATGCAAACGTGAATTCCAGCTGGCGTCATCCTAACCAGTAATCCAACGCCGATTGAGTCACGTCAGTTCGGGCCGAACAAGTCGAGCGGCACTCCGGACGACGACAACGCCACACTTGCTATGGCCGGCATCTTCACACCACATCTTCTAACGGACAACGGCAATACAGCTGCACCGGTTGCGGGCGATTCGGACATGATTTATGGTGGGTTCCTCAAGATAATAAATTTTGCAAAATTTTATTAAGACGTTCTTGCGTTACAGTGCCAAATTCGTTGGAAGGACAGTTGACTATTGGTAATTTGGAGTACTTGGATGAGTACAAAAATCCGAACAGCTCCATCTATCAAAGTTTGGCGCGCGAAATCGAGGCTGGTATCAAGGAGTCTCTGCGCAGCACTGACCAGTTCAATGACGATGTCAACATCAAAATTTTAAGCTTCAAGTAAGTGTTTTCATGTGCAATCTTCTGTTTGAGCTGAGTTGACATTGATATTTTCTCGTTAGATCTGGTTCCGTTGTGGTTGACTACCGTATTAGCTGGCCGAATGAGACTTCTGTCAATTTGAATGCCGTCTCAGTCAGCACCATCCTGACTGACTATTTGTCTGCTAACCACGATTATCTATACAGCTACTTGGTACCGAAGAACACGATTCGTGTGGCAAAGCTGCCTGATATTTGTGCCATGAAGAACAATGACTTAGGGTGAGTTTTCTTCTGTCCTTTGGGAGGATTTTTTAAATCCTTTAGTTACTCATATTTTAATTGTGTTTCTCAGATGCGAAAATGGTTGTGAGTTTAATGACAAACTCGTTGACTTTGTGTGCATTTGCAATGGAGACTACGAGATGGATCTCGAGACAAGAAAGTGCAAAGAAAAACGCAAAGTGGATACATTCAATGTGTACGAGGTTGGTCACGAACATCATGACGGTCATGAGCATCATCACGATCACGAGCATCATGAAAGTGAGCCAAATTCAGAGCCAGAGCCTACCACTGAACCAGAGCCAAAGTCCGAGCCGGAGCCAACAACAGAGCCGGAACCAAAATCTGAGCCTGAACCAAAGTCCGTGCCAGAGCCAACATCTGAGCCTGAGCCGAAATCTGAGCCTGAACCAAAGTCCGAGCCAGAGCCAACCACTGAGCCTGAACCAAAGTCTGAGCCAGAGTCCGAACCGAAATCTGAGCCTGAACCCAAGTCTGAACCGGAGCCTACATCTGAGACGAAATCGTCAGAGGAACACGACACGCATCACATCCATGACGTGTTTGAACATCACGATCACATTGAGCCAGAATATGAAAATGATCCTCACTCCTCAACAGATGCAGAGCCTGAGCCAGAATCAAAGTCTACCGAATCAGAGAATATGCACTTTAATGTTTTTGCAGTTGGCGCAAATGATACCGACGATGATGAACCTATCAGAATGTTTAATCGTACATACGTGTCACTCCATCGTCCGACTATTGAGCCTGAGACGACTGCTGAACCTGAGCCAGAGCCGACCACTGAACCATCGGCTGAGCCAAAATCCGAGCCGGAACCATCGTCAGAGCCAGAGCCCACAAGTGAGCCTGAACCCAAATCAGAGCCTGAACCAAAATCAGAGCCTGAACCAAAATCAGAGCCTGAACCAAAATCAGAGCCAGAGCCTACAACGGAACCAGAACCTAAATCTGAACCGGAACCAACATCAGAACCGACCACCACAGCTAACGAATCCAAAAACACATCAAATATATATGTAATTGGGCCAAATCCAATGAAGTCAAATGAAACCACTGATGACAACGAAAAGACCGAAGCAAGTGCCGAACCGGAGCCCGAATCCTCCCCATCGTCAACTGAATCCAACAACAATTCAAGTAGTTCCACGACAGAAATGAGTTTCACAGATCGAATGAATGATACCAGTCATCATCTAACTGTCGTCGGACTCCACAATGATGGCGAGCCAACAACCACCCCAGAACCATCATCAGAACCGGAACCAAGTGCGGAGCCCAAATCAACTGAGACATCTGAATCTACGACTTCGTCAAGTAAACAAAGCACTAATGAAACCACAAATTCCACCATTTCTGGGATTCCCCATCATGGATTTGTAGTGATCAATCACATCGATAATCAAACGATTTCGTCTTCCACTTCAGAGCCAAGCTCGGAATCCATGTCAAGCTCTACAACAGAGCCGACTGCTGAACCGTCACCTAGCACGGAACCGACAGCTGAGCCTACCGCCACGAAGGAGACTAATGGTACAATGGAAATAATCACAAGATTCAACACGAATACTGACACAGCTCAATCAACGACAGAGCATCTAAATAAGACATCAATTGAATCCAGTATGGAGAAAGATGAGGATGTCGGATGGCCTCTATTCGTATTTGGCGGAGTTAGCACTACTGAACAATCTGCATTGGACCATTTGAAGGAAAACATTACCGAAACCACTCAAACCATAAAATCTGATTCAGATGATGATGTTACCAGCCAAAGCCCAGTCACACATAAGGTAGACACAATTGACTATACCAAATATGAGACGATTGTCCGCAATAAGACAGATCCGTCAGATGCCGGCCGATTCAATGAGACCAACCTAACTGTCATTAAGTTTAATGAAGAAGATGCTATAACCACTGAACGAATGCCCAACTCAACTTCATCTCACGATATTGAAGTTAACTCCACGTCATCTTCACTGAGCCGTGAAGATGAAAGGCGACCAAGAGTAACTGGCGTCGATGAGAAGGACATTTTGTTTGTGAACCATACAATCACCTCCTCCTCTACCTCATCGTCTATGTCTCCAGCAACTACTGATAACTCTACTGAGTCCAACGAAGAAACTTCGACAATGTCATCCTCAGATGCAAACCGGCAAAACGTCACAGTTTTTGCTCATGAAAAAGAAATGGCGGAAAATTCTACGATGACAATGACTTCATCCACAGAATCTGTATCGAACGCTTCTTCCACCACAGAATCAATGTCCACTTCTAGTGAATCATCAACACTAGCATCATCGACAGAGTCAAATGCTGCAGCCAATGAGACGTCGACATCCTCATCAACGGCAGTTCAATCGACTACAGACTCCGTGGATAAATCCAGTCAGGCTGGTCCATTTTCCAACACAACCGATGATCAGGTTCACGTAAAAGTGCTGACTGACGATGGGGACGTCAACGCAACAACGACTGAAGCTACAATGATGTCATCCTCGTCACCAGCACCCGTAACAGAGGATCTCAGCGATGACACTCCCATGCCCACTGAACAATACTTCAAGAAACCATTTTCACCGAGTGTTCGTACAGACATCAACGTCCTAGATGGCAGCACCACAATGAAGGACACTACAAATTCGTCGACTGTTTACGCCACACCAACACCTATCCAGCTTGACCACACGACAACAACGGAAAAACACGGAGACAGTGAACCGATGTCACCGTTCCTGCCGGTTATTGAGTCGTCCAGTCACTCGCCCATGTACGCCGTCACAGAGAACAACATTGAGGCGGAGAACGTGACGCCAGTCCACTACACCGTCGTCGACCAATCACCATTCTTACCTGAGGTGGAGAACAATGCGACTCTGCTGCACATTCTCACCAAAGGACATGACATGGAGGCGAACAATGACACCGAGGAGGTATCCAAGTCGGAGAACTTGAAAAAGTACAACAGTAAACCGAGATTGGATGATGACGAGAAGCATGATCATAATCCCAACGATCACACGACAGATCACGCTGAATTCTCGACGGTGACATTCAAACCAGTCAATTCGAGTGTCATCAGTGAGGCGGCCAAGGAGAACGTTACAAAGGCCGAGGAAAGTTCAACTATGGCAGCCAGTGAAAATGTGACTGATTCCAGTACTACTGAGATGACTTCCAGCACCAGTACAGAGTCTTTTAAAATGGCAGAAAATGCAACCAGTGTAGCCATTAATTCCACCGTTAATCCAGTAAGTATCAATGATTTATTTGCAGCATCTTTCATTGAAATGATTCTACTAAATCTCTTCCCTTTCAGATTGCAATTGAAGTTACCACAAACGGAACATCAGTAACTTTAGCCACTGAAACAACTACAGAACATCAGATGACAAACTCACCCACATCTGGAAGCTCAAGCACAGAAACGTCGATAAGAGCTGTCGTTGATGCTGAAGAATCGACTACCATGTCTGACATGGATTCAGCTGGTCGTCACACAACGATGATGTCGGACATGGCTGACATGGCAACCACAATCTCTGAGGAGCAACCCGACGAGGTGACTATGATACCAATAGTCCACTACTCGTCGACATCCAAAATCGACGGCATTAACGAAATTAACGATGACACGGAGAAGTTCAGCAAAAAAAATCGCCTCGACTCGTACAAGTCGAACGAACTGAAGGTGATACCGCTGGCAAAGCCAATCAAACGACAGAAAACCACGGAGCCAACCACGACAAGCGAGCCACCAAAATCAAGCGACCAGGATTCCACTGAAACTACCACCGATCATTTTTTAGGTGAAACGACGTTTCCTTCAATAACAACTGAGTCGTTGTTGGAAACGTCCAAGTCCTCGGAAAACAAAAACACTACAGCCACCTATAACGACCAACCAACGACAACGTCAACGACAACGTCAACGACAACGTCAACTACAACGTCAACGACAACGTCAACGACAACGGAAACGAATAACGTCACTATGGCGGCCATCATCTTCTCCAAGTGCACAGCTGGCCAGTTCGAGTGTACGCACGGCACGTCCATTAAGGACGGCTCGTCCTGCATCAATTTGAACGAACGCTGTGACTCAATAGCCCAGTGCACGGACAGCTCCGACGAAATGCAATGCGAACAGCTCGGCTGTCCGGGACACTTCCAGTGCAAGGATGGCACCTGTTTGGCGCGTCACCTGGTGTGCGACGGTATCGCCCAATGCGCCGATCGCAGCGATGAGATGGAGTGCGACGCATGGCGGTGTCTCTTTGATGAGATTTCATGCGCGGGCAACGATCGCGGACCGTGTCTGCCGTCAGTGTGGCACTGTGACGGCCTGGAACAGTGCGCCAACGGCAACGATGAGAGCGGATGTTCGGACTCGTGCAGTAACAACGAGTTTTACTGTACGATGCAACGCAAATGCATCCCAGAGTCGTGGAAGTGTGATGGTACCGACGATTGTGCTGGTAAGTTGTTTTGTTTTTTTTGTGATGGGTATTGATGAACAATCCAGCTTATTTCCCATTGTCATTAGGTGGCGAAGATGAGCGCCTTTGCGACTGTCCTCATGATCGTTTCTGGTGTCATGTCGGAGGTTGTATTCCAAAAGCACATGTCTGCGACGGCCAGCCGCATTGTCCTGACATGTCGGACGAGTTTAACTGCTTCAACTTAACGGCGCCTGTCCACAAGCTGTCACCCACCACCGGTGAGCTGTACCTACGCCGAGATGTTTTGCATTTGCGCGACGGAGACGACAACTGGATGCCGGTTTGCGGCGACGATTGGACTGACAGCATGTCTGACGAAGTGTGCTCCGTCTTAGGGTATGGTGGCACAAAGAATTGGAGTGTGTCCGGCCTTTCCTCAGACAAACACGTCAAAGTCGATGGTACCATTCTGGAGAACCGCACCCTAATCCAGAAGCTGCAGCATAGTGAGACATGCCTCAATGGATCAGTGGCTATCAGTTGCGAGCAATATTGTAAGTATTCTAGATAAATCATATTTCGTTGGATGCTCATTTGAGACGGTGATTTCAGCTTGTCGCAACCACAATCAATCTGGATCAGAGAACGAGTGGCCGATTCTTGCGTTAGCTGTCAGCAAAAACTCTACCCGTCGATGCACTGGAACCATTGGTAAATTGAAGTATTTCACAATCAGGGACCATTTTTAAGAAGACCTGTTTTATTTTAGTCGCACCCCGTTGGGTCCTGGCAGCATATTCCTGCATTGTTGGCGTCTCACACAACAAACCAAATATCACTTGGACGGTGTTTGCTGGCGCTCCAAAATTCTCTCCTCAATTGTCATCTAGCAATATCCAAAGCATCGATGTGCGCCAAATATTGTCCTATCCTCAAGTAAGTAACAATTTGGAGGTTTGGTCACTATTTGGACAATCAACACTTTTGTATTTTGCAGGCTAAATTCAAGCATCTGCACTTTACTGGCGATGTTGTGCTGTTGGAGCTGGAAAAACCGTTCGAATGGAACCAGTCGGTGGCACCAGCCTGCATCTCCACTGAGGACATCGATGCGAATCAGAACTGCGTGTCAGCTGGCTGGAGTAATATTCAGAAGCCAGGTATGCACGAACCTTCCACCCAAAGCTCAGTAAAATCAGGTGTTTTTTTTTGTATCTTTGCAGCATCAGAAGTCTCACAAGATCACTACGTTGCTTCAATCAGACGTCCGAATTTATCGTTGGACGCCTGCAATGGAACTGAGTACTTCTCAGGCTCCCTACAACAGGATGCTATCTGTGCATTTGAGCAACAGCCATCTGGATTATGCCAGGTAATTTAGTTTTTGTCTAACTTACACCAAAGATCCTTTAACTTTCTTCATAAGTCTGTAATGATTTTTCCCCATCTGCGATGCTTACTTTGCCACAAGGAAACTGGTTGAGCTAGAAATTGTTGTATTTAATTGCATTCCAAGAAACTAATTGGCTAAAATTACTGTTACAGAACGACAAGGGTGCACCACTGATGTGCTACTCAGTGAAATTGGCCAATTGGCAGGTGCATGGCATTCTGAGCTACCAGGGCAACTGTGGCGGCCGGCCGCAGCCGAATGTGTACAATTCGTTGGCGCGCAACGTGTCCACGTGGATTGTGAACACGGTCGGCAACAGTCTGATGTACGAGCTCGCCTAAGACGGCGACGGTGGTGCCGGTTCGTAAGGAGCTGGCGGTACAAGATGATGGCCAGCCGGCAGCAACTACATCAGCGATTGGCGGCTATCCAGGGCGTACCTCCGTTTTATGTGTTTGAATATAGTGTCATGTATAGTATTCAGTG
This sequence comes from Sylvicola fuscatus, assembly GCA_026546915.1. Classification (NCBI taxonomy): domain Eukaryota; kingdom Metazoa; phylum Arthropoda; class Insecta; order Diptera; family Anisopodidae; genus Sylvicola; species Sylvicola fuscatus. The sequence goes on from JANSTS010011540.1 coordinate 30,641, forward strand.
GTTTAGTTACTTTTTTTTCCTGTGTAATCTTTACGTTTGTTTTCTTATTCTTCTTGTCGTAGCTTGTAAGTAATACTAATTAGTGAACAAATCGAGAGGAATTTTTGTTGATGAGAAAATGGACCAGCTATACATAATTATGTTGTATTTACTAATTAACGACCGCGCATAAATATGGTGAACATTTGTAAATAGAATAGTATGACAAATATATAGACAGTCGATGTGTGTTGCAAAAGGAAGGAGCGGGCGCGTCCCAGCGAGGACCCACCAGCGGCGTCACCTCGTGGCGGCCACAGCATTGGTTGGCGCATTTGGCGTTTCGACTGCACACTCGTTCTGTGATTCTGTGAGAGTGGATGGGGCCTGTGCGAATGAGAAACATAATCCCAAATTGACTGGAAAATTATTGAACTTGGAGGCGTGGAGCCGGCCACGCTTCCAAAATCACAACAAAACAAAAAACCTTATTGTATGATTGCTTGATAGATGGTCTCAAAAGAAAAGTAAAAATAAAGAAAAATTGGCGGCTGTGTGAATGTCCTTTGTGTGATTGAGTTTTGTTGTCTGTGACTGTGTGCAGCCGAATGCGCATGTGCGCGCCAAATGCGCTGGAAAAGCTCCGCCACACCGCTGACCATCGCCATCCATGGGTCTGGCCGCTGAAGGAAGTGCCCGAGCTTGCTTAGCATATGCTCAAAGCAATATATGAATTACCTATAAAGCTAAATATATGTTATGAGGATTTATGAATAATTGTAATAATGAAATGCATTCAGTCCAGCCACTTGCCCATTGAAAATGGGCACAAATCTAGGCTTTGACCAAACCAAATGCTTTGGTTTCTGAAAAATTATTTAATGTTAAGTCCTTTTGCTGTACCTACAATTTTGTGTTTTTGGCTTAAGTATACTTTAGGTTTTTTTTTCCAAATTCTGGTTTAATTTTATTTTAATTTAACTAATTATTTGAGCTGTCATTCGTTTATTACCTGTATATTGTTGTTTAAAAGGAAAACGCTGCAGCATAAGGACATTCCCAATCTTATTCTTTAAGAAAAATTAGAAATTGTATATAATCACAACTATATATATATATGTATAAATATATATACAATAAATTACCAATAAATGTAATACAATACAACGGGACTTTGTGATCCTTAGAATTGTCTGGACATTTCTACAGGTTGTAAGAGTGTAAAAAAATCATTGTCAAGTATTCCAAGAAACACCGGAACTGGCACCATTTCGGAATCAAGAGGGAATATTTTAATTGTAATCGAAAGTCAATCTGAAAAGGATTTTTTGTTTTTAAGTTACATCAAAATATATTTTTTATTCCATTGATATACATACAGATTACAGTAAATTCATCTTTAAGAGAGA
>JANSTS010011540.1:32128-44807 GCA_026546915.1 Sylvicola fuscatus
TTTTCGAAAGTCAATTTGATAAGGAAACCCTTATCTTTCAGTTACACCAAAATATCTTTTTTATTCCATTGATATACATACAGATTACAGTGAATTCTTCTTTAAGAGAGAATATTTTAATTGTAATCGAAAGTCAATTTGATAAGGAAACCCTCATCCTTCAGTTACATCAAAATATCTGGTTTGTGCCATTGATATCCATACATACAGATTACAGTACAATACATCATGTAATTTGTGATAATTTAAATAATGATCTTATTATCTAAATAAATGAACATAGAACATTTAACATCCTTAAAGGATGCGGTAACTTAACATAAATGCAGTTTGACCAATAAATAATCGCCAAGTAAGTTTATACCAAATGGCGCAAATCCAACACAAAAACACTGCCGTCACCGCAACTGGCACCGATCTTTGATCCGGTCGAGTTCCAGCACACCTCGAAGATGCCACCAGTACCCTTGTAGCTGTGTATCAGTTGGCCGCTCTGGCTATCCCAAATGTTGACGCATTTGTCGTAGCTGCCAGACGCTATGTACTTGCCGTTTGGACTGAACGCCACCGAATAGACGGGCTGTGTGTGTTTGACGAGTGTGTGAATGCATGCGCCGCGATTGACGTCATACACGCGAACCGTGGCGTCAAACGAGGCGCTCGCTATTAAGAGGCTCAAGTTGGGATTCGCAGTTCCCGGTCCTGTTGGTGACCACCCCATGGTGTATATGGCCTTTGAGTGATCTTTAAAATCGTGAATGCAGGTTTCGCTCTGCATTGACCAAACCTTTATAGACTTATCATCAGAGCAGGACGCCAACAGGTCACCCCTGGCGTCCCATCTAATGTTGTTCACCACATCCTGCAAATATAAACATTGGGAATATCAATTTGTTTAGTCGCAGATCAGATGGAAACTGAAACTTACCGTATGTCCTTGATAAGTCTTTATTGGCCTCTCACGTCCCAGTTTGCAGACGTAAATAATCTTGTCGTTGCTGCAAGTAGCAAATGTTGTGTTGTTCTTCCAATCAACGTCCATGGACGGTGCATTGTGAAGCGTCAACTTTTGTGCGCACAATCCTGTTGGCGCATCCCAAATGTTGATGGTGCAATCAACGCCGGCCGTCAGAATATAGTTGCCTGTTCTGTTCCACTTGAGTGATAGAATGGGCCCTTCGTGACTTCCCAATGTGGTGGCCAAAATGCCACTCGGTGTCCAAATGCGTATGTAACCGTCACAGCTGCCCGTTGCCAACATTGAGCCCACACAGTTCCAGTCCAACACTGTCACTTCTTTGTGGCTGAGCGGCGGTTGGCTCACTTTACGCATGAAATGACGCAACACCACCACTTGCTGATTCACTTCGTCGTCGGACATGTTCCAAACGCGTGCGGTACTGTCACCGGAGCCGCTCGCCAGCAAATCTCTGCTGGGACTCCAAGCGCAAATCAGCACTTCACCCTTGTGCCCGAGCAGATGAGTCGCTCTTATGCGGATGGCGGACGCAGTCTGCTGATTCACATTCCGACCAGCGACTGCGTTGACCACTGGAACTGGTGCCGGTGGAGGCGCCTGGTCTGGCATCCTATTAGGAAAATTCCCGTTTGCCATATAGCTATCGACGAAACTTGGACCGACGTTGATAACACTGATAGTTTCGACACTGCACTTCGCTTTCGTGCACTGGAGGCGCTCTTTCTGAGTGATGAGACTCGCGTCACAATGGCACAACAAATGATGGTCCGCGAGGTGGGCAACCCTTTGGAAAATGTGGAAACTAGTTTTTTTCGTGGGCGGCGAACAATGCAACAACTATTCAAGTGACGTTTTGTGCAAGTTGCACTAAAACTGCATTGGTGTTGACACAAATACTGGCACAATTAAATTGACGACGGAGAACAGAACATTATGTTTCGCGCGGTCCGAACATCATGTTCCTGTGCACTGCCACTTTTTGCGCAGGCGCGCTAACTCACAAATACATGACTGAGGTTTTGTTTTACATTTGTGTTGCCCAATACAGACACGAATAAATCCTTTTCGCGAGAAATCCGTAGAATGTCCTTTGTCCCTTATTCGAGTATGTGAGCCACACCTGCACAAACTGCGTAGTAACAATTTTTCCGAAACCTCTCATCAAATTCAACAAAGACTTCCATTGACGTAATAGGCCAAATGACGCACGCATTGGTCCTACATCTCCTTTGTCGCTAAATATAATCCTTGACGCAAGTAAGTAACTAAGTAACCATTCGAAGGCTAGTCACTATTTCGACGAACAATACTCTTTATATTTTGCAGGCTATCATTGGCGATGTTGTGCGGTTGGAGTTGAAAAAACCGTTCGAAGTGAACCAGCCGGTGGCATCAGCCTTCATCTCCACTGAGGACATCGATGCGAATCAGAACTGCGTGTCAGCTGGTTGGAGTAATATTCAGAAGCCAGGTATGGACGAACGTTTCACCCAAAGCTCAGTAAAATCAGGTGATTTCTTTCATTCACAACCTCAGAGGTCTCACAAGATCACAACGTTGCTTCAATCAGACGTACGAATTTGTCGTTGGACGCCTGCAATGGAACTGAGTACTTGTCAGGCTACAACAGGATGCAACCATCTGGATTATGCCAGCTAAACTGAGATTTAGAAAAACTTCACCAACTGTTTCTATTCACATCTAGGAATATAGAGAATACCGAGCAGAATATTGATCAGCGAGGTTCGCCAATGTTTGGGCGTTTATGGCATGAGACGTGGAGCTAACCAACATATTAGTGAAAAGTGTTGGTTAAACCAAATGGTGACTGGGGCAGAAAACGCGACGCCCGTTCCTACCCAATTCTTGCTCGAGACTACTTGACATAGCTTGACATGGAGGCTGGGAAGTTTCCAAGTCGGAATACTGTAAAATATAAATGGCTGCACTAAAGATTGTGCTCCAGTACATCAAAGTAAAGTGAACCACCGATTCTTCATTTGGAACTCGTTCTTGTGCTGGATATCACGACGCGAAGACAAATAACTATCCGATGTCACACTCTCCTGGATTGGGAATTCCTGCGAAACTGTTCGTCATCTAAGCGCTTATTTGGAAAATACCACACCTGTGAGTTAATTAAAATATTAGCTTTATTCAATTCAATACATGCAGTGAGGTGTAGATTCACCGTTTACAATAATCTATATTTACCAGGTTAAACTTAACATCTAAAAATATTGAGAAATAGTTAATGGAGCGTCCCTAACGGAAGCAGTTATTGTAAATAAACGCGGATTTGTCCATGGAATAATCGTCAAACCTCTTGTGCAGCCGGATCACAGTTTGCGCAAATCCAGCACGAAAACACTGCCGTCCGAGGCGCTGGCGCCCACCTTGGTGCCGCGCGAGTTCCAGCACACCTCGAATATGCCGCCAGTACCCTTGTAGCTGTGCACCAGTTGGCCGCTCTGCGTGTTCCAAATGTGGACGCACTTGTCGAAGCTGCCCGACGCCAGGAACTTGCCGTCAGGACTGAACGCCACCGAGTAGACGGGCTCCGTGTGCTTTGTGAGTGTGTGAATGTAGTTGCCGCGCTCAATGTCCCAGAGGCGAACAGTCGAGTCGAACGAGGCGCTCGCCAGCACCAGATTCATGTTGGGATTCAGAGTGCCCGGTCCGGTGGGTGACCACTTGATCGTGTATATCTCCTTGGAGTGAGCTTGTAAATCGTGCACGCAGCGATCCTGCTTCATCGACCAAATCTTTAGCGTCATGTCGTCAGAGCAGGAAGCCAACAGCTCGCCCTGTGGATCCCACTTGATGGCGTTCACCTCGTTCTGCAAAAAAAAAAAAAAAAACGTGAAACAATTAGTGAGAACAACATTTTGGCTAACCAGCTTGGATACTTACGGTGTGGCCCTGGAAGGTCTTTATCGGCTTATCACTGCCCAGTTTGCAGACATGGATTCTCATGTCGGTACTGCAACTGGCAAACGAAGTGTTTGTCTGCCAATCTACGTCCAAAGCCGGTGCATTGTGAAACGAGAACTGTTGAGTGCACAATCCAGTGGGCGCGTCCCAAATAATGGTGGTGCGATCAACGCCGGCCGACAGAATATAGTTGCCAGTCTTGTTCCACTTTAAGGCAAATATGGGCCCCTTGTGCTGTCCCAATGTGCTTGACAGCAAGCCATATGACGTCCAAATGCGTGCATAGCCGTCATAGCTGCCAGTCGCCAACATCGAGCCCTCACAGTTCCAATCCAACGAAGTGACATCTTTGTTGCTGGGCACTTCAGCGCCGCCCTTCTGAATGCAATGGCGCAACACCAGCTGATTGGGACTGCTGCTGTTGTCGGACATGTCCCAAATGCGGGCGGTGCTGTCACCGGAGCCGCTCGCCAGCAAATCTGTGCTGGGATTCCAAGCGCAAATGAATACCTCGCTCTCATGTCCACGCAGAACAGTCGCCTTGCTGGCCGGTATCTCAATGGAGGAGTCAATCTCCATTGACTCAATTTTCGGCACAATCGCCGTTATTGTGTGCTCGTCGCCATTCGGATCGATGATTATGTTGGCGACTGGTGTCGCTGGTGTCGTCTCGTCCGGCTTGTTTGTCTCCTTGTTGATGGGCACCGGCTCCGTTTTGAATGGCTCCTGTTTCACCTTTTTGGGGTACTTCAGCTCTGGCATGACGGCATCAATGAGACTCAGGCCGACGTTCAGCTGACTGATGGTGCCATCCTCGCCGACGCTACACTCAGCCTCCGTGTACTGAAGCCCCTTCTGCAGAATGGTGAGCAAGGCGGCTGGCGGCACAAGGGCGCCATTGATGTTACTCTGCGAGATGTGCGACTCAATGCCGAATGTGTAAGCGGAATGGTTGAAACCTGCATTGGTGGTGGAGAATATTTGTTAGGTGGTTGGGCAAGTAGCTGTGGTGTTGTGACGCGGCGGCCATTTTACCTGACTCCTGCAGATATCGATAAACTAGAAAGTTGACCTCGTCACTGGAGAAACTCATTGTTGCGTCAATTCTGGGGTGGGGATGCGAAGCGCAGCCTCTGCGACGCGGCGACTATCAATTTGACCGGACAAGCAACTGCTAGCGTGTGCTCGAGCTTCTTAGGCTCGCTTCAACCTCTTTGGCGGCGACCTAGCGACACTTTTCGGAATATTATCGCACTAACCAGACAGAGATCTTCCTATTTCATGGAAGCCACTTCTTCAATGGACAACAATAAAGCAGACTTGGTATTCAGGTAGATTCGCAAAAGGCAGAAATTTGGAAGTCGGAATGGAACACACATAACACAAAGCCAGAGCCGCATACATCAATAGGAATTCCGCCTTTTTTGACACCTGTCACGTATATGTCAACTGCGTTTGACGTATCATTTAATGTATACAGGGTATTTTAACAAATGCCGATAATATAAAAATTATAAAGATATTCCAATTGTTAATTACATATAAATTTATTTTAAGAATAATTGGTCAGAGGAATAATTTAATCGCTGTGAAAATCCGCCAACATCGTTTGAACCACATGTTCTTGGATACAGTCCACAGCCATACTAAAGTCTTCGACAACGGCAGTAGGTGTTGGAATCTGCTTCAACACATCCGGCGTAAACTTGCCAGTCTTCACCAAAATCGCGCTCATGCCAATGTCCAGGGCGCCTTTGATGTCGGTTATGCCATCGTCACCAATCATAATAACTTCCTCGTTCTTCACATTTGGCGGCAAAGCGCTCTCAAAGAAGTACCTGTTCGGCTTGCCAATCACGATTGGCTGAATGTTGCTGGCGTACTCAAGACCGCGTGTGAAGCAGCCCGGCCCCAACGAGAATTGATTAGCGCCCGCCGCCTTGTAGAACTTGTTCTCGTGTATGGCAATCAGCGGATGTCCGCGGCGCAAGATGCTATATGCCTCGTTCAAATTGGAATAGGTGAATTCACTCTCAGCCAGTCCCACGACGACCGCGTCATATGGTTTGCCCGTCATGGCTAGCGGAAAGTCGTCGCGAGCCTCGGGCGTTAGGAAATAAAACGGATTCAACTCTTTTTCCAAAACATATTTCTTGGTCGCCGCCAGCGCGCTATGGATCTCGGTGATTGACACCTGGATGCCCATTCTGCGCAGTTCGTTGAATAGGTTTAATCTCGAACGTGTGGTAGTATTGGTAAGGAAGCGCACTTCAATGCCGGTTTCGCGCAGACGCCTCAGGGAAAGCACTGACGAGCCAATTGGACGCCCGTCGCCGTTGTGGATGGTTCCCATCAAATCTACCAACGCCACTTTGATTGGTGGCAAATTCTGCATCTTTTCCTTTTCTTCAACTTTAGCACGTGCACAAGAACGAGTATTAGCGGCCATCAACTTGTTATGCTTTAATGGCTGCCGAACTTTTGTTTGTTTGTAAAATATTTGCAAGTTGCAATGTTGGCTGCATGCACTTGATGTCACTTAGATCTATATAAATTATATAAAGTATATATGTCAACTAATGTGACATTTTATGTTTATTATATATAAAAATTTCCCACCGAAGGGACTTTTGTTACAATTCATGGTGGAACTTTTCAAATTATAAACAAATTTAAATATAAATTTTTATTTCATTTAGATCAAAATAATAAATAATAAGAAAACAAAAAAAAAATGAATTAAATTAAATGCTGATCTGGCTTTAGTCTGAATAATAATTTTCGTCGTCATATTTTGGTCCCACAGTTCTGGTGTACTGAATCCGGCTCGTCTTTTCGGTTTCCAGTCTATTAACTTCGGCACTTAAAATCTGCTCATCTAAGATTTTGCGCAGACGATCTTGTCGATTCTCTCCAGATGCTTCCTGCTTAGGTGGTAGCAATTTGCGTTTTGGCTTCGGAGTAAAGACGTCGTCCCGGTGACACTTTATGCCGATACTTCGCGATTGTGTCATTGCATGCATGTTATCCTTGTATCTAACCACTTCAATTTCTGAAAGACGTCGCTCTCCTGAAGAAGTCACTGTTTCGTTGTACGTCGGTGGATCAGTGAATGTCTTTAAGTCGCTGTACGAAATGAAAGTGGCATGACCAGGCTTCTCCGAATTTTCTGCATCTTCCTTGATTTCATGTTTGTCATTTTGACGCCAAATTTCTCGGCACCAGCCAGGTGGTGGGATCAGCGGCTTCTTAAATCCGTAACAATCAATTGGTCGTGGTGAATCGGCGCGAAATAGAACGCGGCCAGCCGACTTATCATTGACTTCGCCGTGATAGTTTGCAGGCGGTTTTCTTGCAGATTTGGTTTTGCGCAGCTTTGGGACCAACGGTATCTTAAATTCCCCAGATGACTTGCTATCGACTTGCTTTTCAGGAGCAACTCCTTTTCCCTCTAAATCAGTGAACTCATTTTTCAAACTCATTTTACCGTCTTCACTTCCTTCATGTTGACCACAACGAATCTCAATATTTCGTCACTACAACGAATCTTTTGTTTCTTTACAAACGCAATAAAAATTCCGCCAACCTGGTTACTATCAATTTGTGGTTCTTGTACTGGATAAAACTCATCGATTTTATAGCACAGTCGATTGCTATGAATTTGTCGACCATAATTTCTTTGAAATTTCTATAGTTTCAAGGAGCAAAATGTCCGTTAAATCCTTAATAGCAAAAAAAAAACTTCAAATTCGTTTTATACTTTATCGTTTATTTTAAAAATTTAAATACAATATTTACATTTCTATTTTATTTGCTTCGATTTCGATTGACTTCCCATAATAGGTGAAGGATACTTTTAAAATAAGATGTATTTTATTATTAATTTAAAAATTTTGTTTATCTTTAACAATAGTTAGAAAATGTACAATTTTATCACAAAAATTAGGGATTCCTTTTTATAATTAAATTTTCCTGATATTTGGATTTGTTGTTATGTATGTTTTATGTACAGATGTTGTCGATAAATTCATAAATTGGCTTATAAATATAATAATAATGAAAAGTCGAAACAGACCGCCGAAATTATTTCGCCAGTGAAGACTTGTTGCAAATGTCCTCCAATTTCTATTCGTATCACCTGAAGGACGAAACAATATAGACTGTGGCGGCTATCAGGACCGCCCAACTAGATGTAAACTTCGAGATGATGTGATGCATCGGCTGGTGGGCCGGTACCCACCTGTCGCCAGGCAGCCAAATGCTGTTGGCGCTGTTGTTGCCGTGCTGCATGGCGGCAGGATGCTCGCCATTGATGACGTGAACGACGACACTGGCTGCATCTGTAATAACGACAGGTAAGTCGCGATTCCGACCGTTAAATGGCTCGACTACTTACCAGAGCTGCTAGGCGAGCAGGTGTAGTTGCCCGAGTCCTTGGGCGTCGCTTTAGCTATTTGCAGTTTGCTGGTGCGCGTCTGGCGCTCTGTCAGAACATTAATGCCACCGCGCTGCGAATAGTTGATGACCCGCCCGCCCTTGTACCAGTAGATGAAGGATGGTGGTATCGGCGACTGCATGGCGACGCATGTCAAGTTGATGTCACTGCCCGTCTTCACAAACAGCTCAGAGTTGCCGAAGATTTTCGCCTTCGACACTGAAATCACGTCAAATATGCAATAAAAAGTCCTTTAAACAGCTTCCCCATCGACTTACCGATGACATTCAAACGAAATGCTTGACTGATTTTCGGCTCCGTGGACACTTGACACTCGTAGGTGCCAGAGTCTCGTGACTGTGGCGAGGATATGCGTAGAGTCCATTCGTCAGATCCTTCTTGATGTAGCGACTGAAAACGCTGATCATTGGTGTAGGTCAAGATTCCCACCGTCAGAATGTGAAGATCTCGTTTTCTTATCCATGAAACCTGCGAAACGATTTACAAACAAGTTTTTACAACAAATTCATTTCGGACGCCATGAAAGTGCATCTTAATGCAATTGGAAACAATGAAAAGTGCATGAAAACGGGATATTGTTAAATGTCCTACTGCTCGATCTCCAAGATTGCGTACTCGACAATGCAACAATGCGGCCTGGCCGACGGTGGCAGTCACATCCCGTTTCGTAGAGTTGTCAAAGTACGGCTGGGCGAATGGTGTGTCCCAGTAGTGGGCGGGAACCTCAGCTGTAGTTGTCTTTGAGACTGAAACAGAATGAAAATGTCCCAAAATAATTGTTTTATTAGATTTGACGATAATTTATTAGTGATGAAAAGTTCCAATATTTATATGCTTTTCTACCCGTGCAGCCGAACAATAAGGATTCGGGACTCTCACGTCAAACTACATAAATGGCAAGCGATAAACTGGCCATGCCCAATGCTAAAACGATTCCAATGATATTTGCGGTATAAAAACGGTTTTTATGCGTGAATATGAATGCGTGAATGCCTGCACATAAAACCGGATATGTACAAATGATTTTTTGCTGCCATTTAAAGGCGAAATCCGGTGCGAGCCTTTTTATGCTGTTTGCCCACTGGGGTTGCAAAAGTCCCTCCACTCTCCTGCGAAAACATTTTTATTGACTTTGTTCTGTTCTGTTGCCATTCTAATGTTATGCGGGTTTCTGTTTGGCCGTGTGGCCCCTCAGTTTAGTCCTTATCTATTGTATTTTCTCCTTTTGCATGTTTTTTTTTCTCATACGCTCAGTTTCTTTATTTGTTGGCCTATCCTTTTTTCTTTAGCCATATAAATATAATCTCACCACAATTCAGTTTGGTTGTATACACTTTCAACCCTCACTTTGCGTCATAAATACAATTGTTATTTAATGCACGAACTGCGCCATATCCTTTTTTTGTTGCCTACCACCAATTTCACGCTTTAATCTTGTAATCCGTCGTTGTTGTTGTTTTTTTTTTGCGGACAAAAACATTCTAATGATGCCGAAACACGTTTTGCCACCCTCCGAAAGTGCTCAAGGTCACTAGCTGAGCTTGTATTACGTTTTGGCCAGCCCTCCCTGCCACGAGATGTTTAAAAGATCAACTGTCAATTTAATTTGTATGTCCTTTATGCCTAAATCGAGTTCGCATTGATTGGCCAAATATGAATATTGACGCAGTGCAGCTCCGGAAAATGTCCCCCAACGACTAGAATGGGTCCAGTTGGTATGGAAAGTATTTACTTGGCAACTTTCTTTTCAATATAAATGATTGCACCCTTGTCGATTGCTTTAACGATTTTCGTCCTGCCAAAGTATGTGAACTTGGGAGGCATTAAAACAAATTCGAAAGTTTTATGAAATTATTTAAGGAGTTTACGTACCAATCGACGCCTTTCTATATTTCATCTGACAAAAGTTATGATGATTTACAAAAAGTTTGGTGGCTTCAAGGTCAAGCTATCTCAAAAACGGTTCTTCCAATTCAAGAATATCAAATGTAAGTTCCATTTCTTAAGTGGGATATGTAATGATGGCGAATTTCATTAAGTTTCCCACTTAAGAAGAGAGTTTAGTAAATTGAAGTAAAAACCAGACAGGATTGCACTTACCAGCTCCCAAAATGAAGACTAGTTGAACATACAAAACAGCATTACCATCCATCATATTCAGCTAGATCAATCGTTCACTGATGCAGCAGATTGGTGTCGTTGTTAATTTCTCCTCGAATTCCAGGCATTATCCTTAAGTCGGCAGGATTATCAATTATAGTTCACTAATCGAGTAAACCAGGTGACAAATGTCTTTGCCGCAAAGTCTCGCGTTAAGGGTTGCTCGACGGAATGAATTGATCGTTGTCTTCAACATTATCACAAAACTTGTTAATGAGAAAACCTCCCTTTACACTTATATTGATTAAACTTGCTGGCACTCTTCTCAGTCGAGCTAAGATTTAATTATTCACACGCTTGATTGGATTTTTTCACTGAGGTTTATTTAAATTTTTAGCGGCTATTTGGCCGTTTCTTTATCCCTTTTACACGCTCACCCCTCTCAAAGGAAGACTTGATAACATTGCGCACTGCACCATTTAATTTCAAATCAGAGCATGTATGTTGTACAACATATATAGCTATTCATGTACGGCAATTACGTGATTCTCAGATTCACTGCAGGCTGCCACAGTTCGCCAACAGCACAGCAAATCGAACTTTTCACAAAACAATTCCTTAAAAGCTGCCTACTTCCAAGACATGAGTGTCTTGTCAAGATTTTCCACAATTTGTTGTCAGCCGTTGAAAGTTCACCGCCAGTTTTCCGGCCCTTGAATACGCCAGCACAACATCACCTCCATTTGTTATGCTCCATGGCGTTGCATAAACTCGTCCTGTGCGTACGACTTTTCAATCACAACTCTGAGACGTTAGTGTATGTGAGTTTGGCATAGCGAACAAGGACTTTATGCTCTCTCAAGATGTACGAATCCGTTCAACAGTGGCCGTACATTCATGCGGAACCGTCTCGCAGAACTAGCGTCCCATCACTGTGTCAAACTGACAGCTCTGGTGACTGCGCGGCGCCACTAAACTTCCCCGAAGCTGGCGAATGCTTTCAATGGAGATCCTGGCGTCAGTCACCGAAACTTGCCCGAAAACAACCACCAACCACTCGGGCACACAGGAGCGTTACGTTGCTTAACTTGACATGGTTTCGCGGATGCCGACCGTATGGAGCACAACAAAGGTCCTGCACTGCCGCCAGACGCTTAAGCCTTACTGAGATTCCAAATTGTCGACAAATTGAGTGTAGATTTAGGGCTGTGGTGGTTCTTGTACATAAGAACTTCAGCAATCAGCTCAGCAGCTATAAAATTCGCTTGATAGGCCGTGCCATATCTGGGCCTTACATTGCCGCAATCGCGCGCTCTTCACTGACGTGCGTGCTGCGTCCTTCGTCCTGCGCGCACTCATTGCGGTAAACATGTAGTTTTTATGTTACATACATAAATAATATTGAGGTTTATGAAAAAGGGGGTATTTTGCCAATTCACTTTAAATATATGGGAAAATGGGTCATGTTCTTTTTCCCCGTTACAGAAACTCCGACGATATTCTATGGCCGCCGACAGAAGGTTCAAGGAGTCACAAACAGGCGACAGGGAGGACAGACGCTACTTTTTGACATTCGATTTTTGGCGTTCATCGATATTTTTGGCCTTGACTCATTCACATGATGTGCCCTATGTTTTAAGGAAACCATTGTCAAGTGTTTTTCATCCATATAATTTAGTTAAAAAAGGATGTAAGGACAATGTCGATACGGTCATGAATGAAATCAAACAATTTTATTTGCTTGGAGAGAGTTTTCAGAGAACGAATCTCTGACATGCGCACTTTGGAAAATGTGGGCTCGCCAAAGGTACTGGGTACAGCCGAACAATATTCACCCTATAAGGTCGTCTCGCGACAGTCGAGTTTTCCCTGAGGGAAATCTCGAGTACGATGAAGAGAAAAGCGGCGCGGCGCGGCGTGCCATACAATTGATAACGTCGCAATTCGGCCAAAGTATAAGCGCAAATTTCTAAAACTTCTTTAAGATTGTAAATATCTGATTTACATATATACAAATTACAGTCTCTATGTCATTATTAACAGAAGAAATATTCTGTAAAATAATATTTAAAGATAAAGCATGAACGGAGATTATAGGCGAGACACTTTTTCAAATATTTATTTTTTAGTTGAATAAATTGATATCAAAAAAAGAGTTTGATATGAAATGTTTTCCGATTTAAAAAACCTGGACGGATTTTATTCATTCT
>JANSTS010011551.1:0-13516 GCA_026546915.1 Sylvicola fuscatus
GATGAAACACAATTCATAAATCGGACGTATAACAACCAAAACATTTGCCACCGCTGACCGCATTGGACGCATGTGTTTATTGGAATACAGAATTTGGAAAAAAACATTTTTTTTAAATAACATAAAACAATTAAATATAGAAATATGTTGGACACATACTTTACCAGCTACGAAGACTTGGAGGTGAGACATTGATTAACAAAAAAAAATTGGAAATATTAATGCAATAACCTCTATTATGAACATTAAATATGCTAAAATATGTGTTTGTTTATCATAGATTCACAGTACGATGTTAACAGATAGACCGAGGCAGGAAGCATACAAAAATGCAATTCTTAATAATTCGTCACTGTTTCAAGGAAAAGTTGTCATGGACGTCGGTGCAGGTTCTGGAATTTTATCCGTATTTTGTGCTCAAGTAAATGAGAGCTTTTACTTGCTTTTTTATTATTCTGTAACTAGATCTTAGATGTATTATAGCTTACTCTTCTAGGCCGGAGCTAAAAAAGTAATTGCTGTTGAGGCATCCAATTTGGCAGAAGTATGCCGTCAAACCATCATGGAAAATGATTTTCAGCACATTGTCGACGTATTTCAGACGCGAGTCGAAGATTTTAACCTTCCAATGGGCATTGACGGTGTAGATATAATTGTCTCCGAATGGATGGGCTTTTATTTACTGCACGAGGGTATGTTGGACTCAGTTATCAGCGCTCGCGACAGATTTCTGAAACCTGGTGGTCATATGTTTCCGGATAGTGCCGGCATCTATGTAGCGCCATGCAGCGTACCATCGCGATTTGACGATTGGCAAATGGTAGATGGAGTGAAAATGTCTCGATTCGCAAAAGCTCTACGGTCACGAGATAGCGACAAACCAACCGTATTGACAAATGTTAACATTTTTCGTTTGTTTGGATTTAATTGTTTTGTGTAATGTTTATTTTCAGATTGTGAATGTTTCGGCTGATGACCTGTTGCACAGCGGTATCGTATTGACGTGGCTAGACTTAGCTGAACTACGCCTTGAAGATTTAGAAGAGTTTCAGCTTAAAGAAGTTATGGCAATCCAAAAACAAGGAAAGTATCAGGGAATTTGTATCTGGTTTGAGTGCCGTTTTCCGTCTTCGGATGACAGCCAATTGACTACATTGTCCACCAGTCCTGATTCACCACCGACACATTGGAAGCAAACGGTTGTTTTGTTGCCTGATGAAGCTTGTGAGACGCTGGATGTCGGTGATCCAATTGCAGTTTGCTTGAACATGAAGAGAAATGAGTTCAGCTCCAGACGGTATGATCTCCAATTAACATTGTTAGATCAGCAGGAAATTGAACATCCATTGCCATGCGATTGTTTGATGACCAAGTGCATTCTTATTAAAGCTCATTTAGATACTGTTCAACAAAACGGTCCTATGGAAGAATAAATACAAAATTAGTTTGTACGAATTAGCATTTTAATTTTCTAAGCAGATGTATTTATCCAATATCTGTATTTGCTGTGAACCAAATAAGAAACGATGGCGGTATATATATAAAATAATATCTTAATCTAAACATACGGAAAAGTCACCGGCATATGATCAACACTAGCATTTCCTGAATTATTTGTTAAATTTTTTTAGCGTTTCGCTCAAGTTAAAAAATACATCAAGGCTTCTGATACAAATACATTTATCATAAAAACAAAACGAAATTGAAAAAAATTAAAACTCAGCATAATTTTCAAAACGATATATGGGATATTCACCTGGCCACTTTGGGCTGCATACTTTGAATTTGAATATTTGACACTTCGAAAAAGATCCCGCTTCAATATAATAGTTTTGGTTCAGTGGCATTTTCGCATCCGATAGTGTCGTCTCATTTCTTCCAATGTAAAATTAATATTGTCTACTCACCTTTTTGAATTTCCAACAATATGAAACTGAAAAACGGTAATTTCAGTTTAAATGGTTAAAGAATGCCCTCGCATATTGACTGACAAATTGGCTTGGTCCCCACACGCTTTTAGTAACGGTTGCATCAAAGGGACGAAATATCCGTGTAATAAAGCCGATTAATATAGAAACAAGGTTTTGATCTACAGTGTTGAGTGTAATTGTTTTTAGTTTTTTATTTCATTGTTTAAGTTGGGTTTCTGCCAGATAAATATTCGATAACCGTTTTTGTGTGTGCAAAAAACCGCAGAAAATGAGCTCCTCAAACAATAAAACCACCAACGACATTCCGGAGAGGCTGTATGATGCCCATACAAAGACTACATATGCAAGGGAACGATTTTTTGGAAAGGTAACCTGAAATATAAATTAAAAAAAAAAAAAAAAACAACGGCCGCTTGCGTTTTTTAGCAGCGCGCTCAATGAATGTTACAAAAGCTCGAGCAACTGGTTGTTTCTCTTCCATATCGGTTTTAACTTAACATTTATTAACTGAAATCAATTTAATAACTAATATTCTGCTAGGGAGGATTTGCGAAATGCTACGAAATTGTGGATGTTCGAACAAAAGAAGTGTATGCCGGCAAAATTCTTTCCAAGAGCCTTATGGTTAAGCATAATCAAAAAGAAAAGACGACGCAAGAAATAACTATTCACAAATCACTGAATCACAGGAACATTGTTAAGTTTTTTGGTTTCTTTGACGATCCGCAAAATGTTTACATTGTGTTGGAGCTATGCAAGAAGCGCTCCATGATGGAATTGCACAGACGCCGCAAAATAATTGTCGACTATGAGTGCCGTTTCTATGTTCATCAAATAATCTTGGGAGTTAAATATCTGCATGACAATAAAATAATTCATCGTGATCTCAAGTTGGGCAATTTGTTCCTCAATGATCAGCTTGTGGTGAAAATTGGCGATTTCGGATTGGCTACACGCATTGAGTACGAGGGAGAACGTAAAAAAACCCTTTGTGGCACACCGAATTACATTGCGCCAGAGATACTGAACAAAAAGGGTCACTCCTACGAGGTGGACATCTGGTCAATTGGTTGTGTGATGTACACATTGTTAGTGGGACATCCACCGTTTGAGACTAAAACCCTGAAGGACACTTACTCAAAAATCAAGAAGTGTGATTATAGAATCCCAACCTCCCTGCGCAATCCAGCTGCTGATTTGATAATTGCTATGCTGCAAGCAGTGCCAGAGAAGCGACCCACAGTCGCCCAGTTATTGGACTACGATTATTTTACTAGGTACACTATTCCGAAAAGCTTGCCAATTTCATGCCTCACAATGCCGCCAAGAGAAGATCAGGTGGAGGGCGTTGACCGAACAATTCCACATGTGCGTCGGCCTCTGGCTGAGCTCAACGGCATACTAGGGATTGGTATGATCAAAGAGAAATACGTTTTTTTAAAACAAAATTATAATAAATCAAAAACAAAAAAATATTTCAGATGATACAAAAGTCGAGTCGTCCTTCCTCAAAAACAATCTGTTCGATGCCATTACAGCGTCTGGAACGATTCCTAAGAATAATGATCTCTATCAAGCCGACGTTCAGGATTTGTATGAGCAAATAACAAAACTGCTTCTCTCAAAAGTATGTACATTGACCATAATAATAATTATTTTGCATAACAATTGTTTTTGTTTCTAGCCCAAAAAATTGACCTTCAATTTGGGTGAGGAGCACACTGATCCGGTTGCTCAACCTCTCTTTTGGGTATCTAAATGGGTTGACTACAGCGATAAATATGGATTCGGCTATCAATTGTGCGACGAAGGTATGGGCGTTATGTTTAACGACTCCACCAAATTGCTGATGCTTCCCAATGGAATTAATGTGCACTTTGTCGACAAGGATGGTCAGGAATCGTACATGACATTCAATGATTATCCGCCCGTTCTGTCCAAGAAAATAAAACTTCTCACATACTTTAAACGCTACATGAGTGAGCATTTGGTTAAGGCAGGAGCAGCAGCCTCAAGGGAGAGCGACTCAATGTCACGTATTCCACATTTACACACCTGGTTTAGGACCATGTGTGCCGTTGTCATTCATTTAACTAATGGAACTGTCCAGGTATGAAGGACTTTAATCATTTTTTACATTTTCATCTCTTAATATTCGCTTTATTTGTTTACAGTTGAATTTCTCTGATCATCAAAAGATTATTTTATGCCCTAAAATGGGAGCTGTCACATTGATGGATAATGAAAAGAACTTCCGTACTTACAGATTTGAATCGATCGAAGAGAAAGGATGGTCTGAAGATTTGTACGAAAAAATTCGCTACGCTCACGAAAAACTTAAGACTCTAATAGAGAAATTATCATAAGCACAAGGGTATTAACTTCTATTAGAAAGGATATTGATAAATTTATCGCATTGTGAATTTTTTTATTCAAATCAGTCTGTTATGCCATCTTCAAATACTGAGCCCTTTGTGCTTTGGCTCAACATTTTAGTAAGACAGTTCTTAGATCATTATTTATATACTGTAAAGTTTTTTTTTTAAATAATTAATCAAAAATCAACAACAAAAAATACAAAACTAGTTAGCAAACAATTTCTAGACTATTCACTGTTTCTATTAAAAGTCCCCAGTCTATGTTAATGCAACCATTAGTGAAGTTATTCATATTGTTTTAAATGTAATCATTTTGTATTTGCGAGACTAATTTAAATTATATCTCTTCAATAGTATTGGTATTTGTTTCGTAAGAAAGTAATAGTTTTATTTCCATTTCACGACATAAAATATTATTAAAACCTAATAAATAATCTATTGATAAGAAAGCGTTTTTAATTTTGAAAATCTAAATACTGGCGTTTTGAGGTTAATTGTGAATTATTATAATCTTTCTTACCGCTAGAATTTCTGCTCCCAGTGGCTTGAACACAAACAATATTGGTTAAATAGTAAAGACGCAGCGTTTAACAAGTATAAGTATTTATATGTGTATTTATTCATTTGCTTAATAGCTAGGTTTATTCTCTATAAATATATTTACAAACAAACCAATAAGATTAAGACAGTGGCTAGTAATTACATGTATGACCAGCAGGAGAACTGCGTTGCAAAATTTGGAAAATCGCAAAGAAAACAAACTAAAGGAAATTTCTATTAATAAGCTGTTCAAAGTAAAAATATTGTTATTTAGTAAATTGAGTCGCACACGTTTTCATTTAATCGGATAATTAGTAGAAAAGTATTTGCAACGAATTGGGCATTGATGATTTAAAGGTCTGAACTCTGATGGTGATTCGGTTTATCCGCAGTACATGTTGTTTGTACTATGGGTTTGAGGTGGTTTCTGGATGTGAGAATATTGCCGCTGTTCCAACAAATGCTTTTGACACCATTCCACAAAGTCATCAATCAGCACGGGCCAAGCACCTTCTGCATCATAATTTGACATGTCGTCATCAATGTGGATGGCGAAGTCCAGTAATAGGTTCCAAGTGTCCTTTGGAATGGAACGTCGATGATTTTCCTGGCAAGAAAATAAAAATATGTATTTTAGAAGAAGTTTACAGCTTGCGGGGAAATGCTTTTACTTGCAAAAATTGGCACCACAAATCCAGAAACTTGAATCGCCCTTGCAGCACGATGTTCCAGTAGGCGATTGCCATATCAAGATCCAGGCCTTTTTGTCCGGAATCTTTGGCATAACTAAACGTAAAATGATAGAAGTCTTTGAATTTGTTCACATCCTTCAGATCATTTTCCAATGCATTTAGCTTGGTGTGCAGCTTTTCTATGGTGTCCACTCCCAGTTCATCAAAGCCCGTCATGAATTCCTCCTTCGTAAATTCACATTGTGTTTTTGCCTTGAATTTCCAAGCAATTATCAACACCAATTTGGACTCTGGACTGAGACTTAGGTCTTCTAAAAACTTCAAAACACCATCGGCACTTATTTTTGTATGGTCTAATGGATCGCGATAACGCAGAAAGAGCGCATCAATCTTTTTACGGTCCAGCTCACAATAGTAGAGCTCTGGGTTTTGGAAGTAGTTATCACTGGCCACATCAAGCTTCCAATCGTTGTGTGTCAAGCAATATATGGCCGTTTGCTCTCCTGTTTGGGTGAGTGCAATGAATTTCTTCACCTTGTCCTTATGGGAGGACTTTAATTTGTTCTACAAACAAAGAGTACTGCATTTAATATTGTTTACATAATAATTCAATGCACCAGTAATTATGTGTTCATAATTACACGTATTAGAACACAGAATTTGGAAAAGGCGCAATTTCGAAAGTGCCATTTATGTTCATGTTGTGGCATTTCCTTTGGCAGCTTTTTGAAAATTGTTTGCTTTTGAAGTGCTTAAATCATGTCTTACCATTATTGTTAATCTGATTCGCGAAATCAAAGAATTTTCCGATTTCCTTCCGTGAAACAAAAATAAAATTAAAATATTATATGCATATATACGTATACATTAAATTATGTACATATATATAATTTTTTTGCAATAATTATTTTTTGACAGTTTTCTAATTTGACGTGTGCAGTTATGCGCGCATGAGTGTACGGTGCGTATTATGTGTGCATGTGTGTGTTATGCACTATAATTTTTATATAATATTTGATGAGATGTCGATGAGTTTTATATACTTATATTTCATTTCTTGAATTTTCAACTTTAAACAAAAATTTATTTATTAATTTATTGTACTGTTTGAGCGTTGCTAATAAATTGTCACGATTCCCAATGCGACTAATGAGTTACGATTTATGACTATAGATTAACAACATATATAATATATATATATATAATTGTATAATATATAGTGTTTTGTAAAATAACATCGTCTCGTTCATTGTCGATTGTGTATTCGCTTTGGTAAGTCGTGGTTTTAACATAGTTCGTAATAAAATCTTTAATTTTCTTAATCATCTATTGACTATTAGTTTTAAAATTGTATTTTTTTTATCTCTAAAATGCCTAAGGTATTAAAGTTGCACAAATTTTCCATAAATTTTCGTTCTTTCTAATTTTTTTGTATTGAACTATAAATTTAACCTCAACTTTTTGTTGCAGTTCTTAAATTTCACACCGAAGTCCTTACTTACAATCAATAAAGATGGGTAGGGAGAACAAAGCATCATGGAAAGCCAACTATTTCCTTAAAGTTGTGGTAAGTAACTTCATCATAAATAAATTGTTTAAAATATTTAGGTGATGACAACTGCACATGTCTTATGTATGCCTGTAACGGCGCTAGAGCTAGAAATAGCTGAACCTACTGGTGTCTGGCATACAGAAAGTTGATAAATTCCGCAAATCCGTCTGATATATTGTTTTACAAATGTGTTCTTTAATTATTCCTCTAATCACACAGACAGTTAATGAGTTGATTTAATTCCAGGAACTCTTCGACGAGTATCCAAAATGTTTCATTGTCGGTGCCGACAATGTTGGCTCCAAGCAGATGCAGCAGATCCGTATCTCCCTCCGTGGATTGGGCGTTGTTCTTATGGGTAAGAACACCATGATCCGTAAAGCCATTCGTGGTCATTTGGAAAACAATGGTGATTTGGAGAAGCTGTTGCCGTGCATTAAGAACAACGTCGGCTTCGTCTTCACCAAGGGCGATTTGGCTGAGGTTCGTGACAAGCTGACTGAAAGCAAAGTTCGTGCTCCAGCTCGTGCCGGTGCCATCGCTCCATTGCATGTCATCATTCCAGCTCAAAACACTGGTCTTGGTCCAGAGAAAACTTCTTTCTTCCAGGCTTTGTCTATCCCAACCAAGATTTCAAAGGGTACAATTGAAATCATCAATGACGTTCCAATTTTGAAGCCAGGCGATAAGGTTGGAGCTTCAGAGGCTACTCTATTGAATATGTTGAATATCTCTCCGTTCTCGTACGGCTTGCAAATTGAGCAAGTGTATGACTCTGGATCCATTTTCTCACCGGAAATCCTGGACATCAAGCCAGAAGATTTGCGCGCCAAATTCCAAGCTGGTGTTGCCAACCTTGCTGCGGTGTGCTTGCAAATTGGATACCCAACAATTGCATCGGCACCACACAGCATTGCCAACGGTTTCAAGAATTTGTTGGCTATTGCCGCCACAACAGAGGTGGAGTTCAAGGAGGCCACTACTATCAAGGAGTACATCAAGGATCCTTCAAAGTTCGTCGCAGCTGCTCCAGCTGCTGCTGCTGCTGCACCAGCTGCCGCTGCAGCAAAGAAAGAAGAGAAGAAGGAAGAATCCGAGGAGGAGGAAGATGACGACATGGGCTTCGCCCTGTTCGAATAATCAGACCGTTGATCTGTGTGGAAAGAAAAAAGCATACGAGATTCAGGACGGGTTTATACTCGCCTCCTGGCACAAAGGAAATGGCGATGAAACGCGCTTGTATTTCGTTAAATGTAATTTTATCTAACCCCACAATCTGTTGGAGCCACTTGTATTTTATCGTCTGAAATAATTTACACAATAAAATACAAATTTTTGGTGAAATTGATTTATTTATTAAATTACAATGCAAAAAAAAAAAATCTTTATCAAGAGATATTGCGATTTGTAGCTGCATGCGATTTTACAAATATTTAGAATTGCCGCTTGAGAATCTAGTATCCAGTAAACGGGCTTTACTTATGACCTTCTTTTTTTGGGCATCATCAAATTTATTGACTTGCAAATCACTCTCTCTAGAAAACGGACGACGTTCAACTTTACCACTTTTTTCCTTCTCCTTATCCTTTTTCTTCTTAAGCTTTCTCTGGTGTTGTTCCAATAAAGACTCATCGCGCTTGTGTTTCTTTTTATGTTTTTTAGCCATCGCCTCTTGCTCGGCGTCTCTTTGCGCTATAAACTTTTGTTTTTCGGCACGTTCCTTATCACGTCGGACCTCTTCAGTTGTCGGCCCCTTCAATTTCTCCACTTTGTCTAGAGGTGTATCTGTCCAGCTGCTACGGTCACTAAAATCAGGACGTTCTTTCGTGCGAAATTGGCGTGGTCCAATTCCTAAGCTGGCAACTGATTTTACCTCTGGTAACTCGAGCATCCATTCTTCGCGAGACTTTTCGTTTGAGTGGGAATTAGATGCTGCATCAATTAGTCCAAGTTTTATTTCCAAAGCTCTTTCTTCAAGCTCTTGCAGGTGTTTTGTAGTCGAATGGCTGCCAACGGGTACAGGACCAATCACATCACTATCTGAATCAGAAAGATCTTCTGTGAGCGGATAACTTGGTGGCACATAATCTGCCTTTTTTATAAAATCGGGCACAGCTGGTCCAAGAATTTTTTTCTCTCTATGTGGCCTTGACGAGCTAGCTTGGTTTGAAGTGACCGTTTCGGAAATCTTTGTTGCTGGCTTTGATATCAATGATGGAGGAAGGGCTGGTCCACAAATTAAATTAATAGGCGGTGACTTTGGAGATCGATCTTTTCTGTCCAATGGTGTTTTTTCAGTTATCGATAAGTCAAGTGTCTTAGTCGGTGGCAATGTTGGGCCTAAAAAATCACCGATTTTTTCTGGTGATATACTTTTTAGGCTGGTTGATGAATTTGGGATATTCCGAGATGAGGGAGATGACTTTTTTACTGTGTTTTTTGAATCACTACTTTTCTTTTCTACTGAATGCCGGTCGTAGTCTCTTTCACGTTTCTTGTCATTTCTACTTGCAGAATCTTTTCGTCGAATATCATCTCTAGATATTCGTTGATCTCTACTGCGCTGTCGGTGTGATTCCTCACGTCGCCTATCAGCTCTGTAAGGGCTTCTCGTGTCTCGTTTATCTCTGCTGGAACTTTGGTGTCTTGATGATGTCGCATCTTGACGATCTTGTCGGCCATAGGTTGATTGCGTAGAACGAGCTGAATTTGATGGGCGACTTTCGGTTTTATGACGAGTTGAATCGGTTTTGAAACGTATCCCACATTCCGAGTCGGTGGAGTCAGTGTCATCACACATCCTGGAAGAGTAAACAAAATCTTTGGTTTAATAAATATACAAATTTACAATGCTGTTTCAAACATAATTTTCTGTTTATTCTTAGGTATTTTGGTAATTCATGATCTACAAATTGAAAGTTTTTAGAGCCTTTTTCCAACTATATCTAATCGATTTTGAAAAACCAGCAGTTGGAATATTCTTAAGGGATTGTGTTACGCTACTGTTCCAAACAATTTGATTTACAGAGTTTTGTAGCATTTTCTGGAAGCTGGGGTGTTTTGCAATACTTGTAATGCATTCATCACTCAACTCTGACTTATTGAGTCTTTTAGCCAGATTTCGATTAACGGCTTGTGGTAATCGTGATATATGAGTTCTTGTTGCATGGTACGATTTTTCTTGAATGAGCTGCCCATCGATGCTGTCTGAAGATGACAAAAATTGCGAAAACGATTCTATCGTGTCGCTGTATAACGTCTTAAAGTCCAATAATTGGGGCTTTACAATGTTTTTAACTTTGTTCTTATTCTCTCCGAAAATCATTCTGAAATCTCCAGAATAACTCAAATTAGCAATTTTATAAAATAAATCATAGTAACCAAATCGTTCTGGTAAAAGCAATAATGAAGTTCGAAGTGCGTGTTCTAAATTCATTTTTATTGCTGTTTGGATTTCTTGTGTTGGCGATGAGACAATAGTAATTGGCTTATGAAGACGTCCAGCAATATACAAGTCATTCCAACAACATAGATCGTCCAATAATCGCTTGCTACTTATGATATTGTACTTTATGAGAGTCTCCGAATCGATTGGAATCAATGTATTGCAATAAACACCTGCTCCCAAATCATCTTGAATACTCTGAATAGCTCTAGCACCAAAAAACTTGAGCGCTGAGTAATGCGATGAATTCTTTTTTAAATTTTCAAGATGCCACTCATATGTATTATCCACTGTGTACACCAAATCGATCATTTGGGCCTTTTTCGCACCACCATCGTATCCAAGTTGTTTTTTTACCCCAGAGCCGTATGCAAAGCAGAATGATAACTTAGATGGAAACAATGACAACAATCGTGCTGAAAGTGGTCCAGAGAGTCCACGTATCATATTTTAACTGTTAAAGATGGGGTTTCTTCAAGGATTCTCCAACAAAAAACTGTCAGCTTAGGTTCCAAACTCCAATCACTTGCTGAATTGTTAGAATTGTCAAAATAAGCTAACCTCAAAAATAAACGAGAATATATTGGGTAACTTTGAAACTTTGTTTAGTTTAGAAAATAGAAATCTTTATATTTTTTAAGTAATTTACCTAAAATTGTTTTCTCCCAAAATTTAAAGAACACTGCAAGGTAATTTTTTTTTTGCTTATTGCAGTCTGCAAGTCTGCAATATGCAGCTTATATTTATATCATATATATTATGATTAAAATAAAATACATATTACATCCCGAAACGCGATTCCCGCTATTTAAGAATCCAGTACCAATTCAAAAATCACAAGTCAGAACAGCTATTGCGCTCCCGCCTCCCGGCGAATTGTGGGCAAACAAAAAGTACAAATCATATCTACTACAGTTCAAAAAGAATGAATATATTCTATTATTGTTTGCATTAACATTATAAGACGACAGCAACGAAAAACGTTTAAGCTGTGGCAACTTGGGAAATGTGAATGACGACAGACGAGAGATATGCACTTTAAATTGAAGCCTTTAACGTTTAAGTCAACAGTCATAAAAGGGACTTAAAGGGGGTTTACATGCCAAATGGATATTACTGAAATAAAAAATGAGAATTAATTTAGCGGAAAATATTTGCACGTTTTATTGTTACCAATTTTTAAGTTATCGACCATCACCCTAAATTGACGAATTGAAACTCATATTAAATTAAACTAATTATGTTAGTATTTTCACAGCACAATGACAATCAAGTGAAACATATTAAACGGTCATCTGTTTAAATTGCTAATTTCTTAGAGGAACTGATTAATGATTAGATCAGATCAAAACAGAAATTCCGTTTTAGAAAATTTGCTAATTTTTTTCCAAAATTTCGTTAATCGAATAAAACTGCCATTTAAATAAGTTTTTAAAGTAAGTGTTAAAGTCCTTGAAATAATAAATTGCTTACATTGATAGGAATTGTAAAATAATATAATTTCTATCGGGTTTCTTCAAAGAATGTAAACATTTGTTTTTAGCTGAGATTTTATAATAAAAAAACGACTCCAATCAAAGCAATTAAAAAATTCTTATATACGATTTTTTTCTAAAGTTAAAAAAAACTATGATTCTTTATTGACTTAAGCTTTAATTAATATATGTATAAAAATAAACATAAATATTTTAAAAATTGTTACAACATGTATATATGTTACATTAGATACAGCGTTAAGGCACGGTATGGAATAGCGATGTCACAAATACAAAGCGCAGGAATCTATTTTAGGACGCAAAACTGAAAATAAACCGACAGGAATGCTTCTTTCCGCCAATTGCGAGTTCTGTTCTGTCGTCTCCACATAATATGGTGTCGTTAGTGTTCCTCCGGTCGCCGACAGCCTAGTGTCGACTCAGTGCTCCAGACTGCCTTTAGTCTCAAAAGTCTAGACAGAATAAAGATTTTATAGGTAGGAAGGACTTGTGTGTAGTGATTAGTGACTATGCGCATCAGACTTTTTCCAAAAACTCAGACTGAAGTCAATCTGTGATCTGTCGAAGATTCTCTTCTGTGATTATAGAAAAATTCTCGCAAAAAATCCCAAGTGAAAATGAAAGTTATGTGCTTGCCGCTGTATAAAGTGAATTTTGCATGTGTTGGAATAGAATCGAGTATTTAGTTCTTGGATACAACTAGTTTGAACTAAGTATTAAGCGAAAGGTATGTTCTGTGAAAGTAAATTTTTTTCACATAATTATTTTAGCTACTTCAAATACATATTTTTTAAAACTCGTTAAGTTTATATTAGATCTAAATCTACAATATATGCTGACTTGAGCTGCAGTTCAAATTTTTAAACTTGAGCAATAAATATGTTGGGACTAATTATAATATGATTCACTTCCTTTCTGCTGGGCTTTCAATGCCATTAATTAATAGTGAAAACTAATCATTCCCACTTAATGTGAGCCGTTCAATTTCAGTATTCTGGTCGTAATGGATAAAAAGCATTTACAATGTTCAAGTACAAACCTACGTTCTTCACACTTCTCAGCGCATTTTATGGAATATCCTCTTAAAACTGAAGTAAATAAGAATTTACCAATGAGTTTTTTGTACATCTGCAATAGAACGATTTCCGTCTTCAGACGTCGTTCTCGTTTTTTTTTTGTTTATATGTTATTATGGGTTTTTTGTGCTTTGGGGTCCAATAGTTACAACACGGTATAGCAATGAATTTAAAAGGAAACTGGATAAGACGTGAGGGATGTACCTTGTTGTTAAAATCTTCCCCTAGCAGATGATCTTGCGCGCACGTGTTCATATTCTTCAGTCTTAAAGTTCAACGGACTTGGTTTGATGACTTTTAGATTATTTATACTAAAAGATAGTTAGTGTAGACAAAGTATATTTGTGTAGCAAAAATGAAAAATAGGTTTTTGCTACAGAGTACAGGGTAGTCCTCAACATATTCG
>JANSTS010011551.1:13616-26711 GCA_026546915.1 Sylvicola fuscatus
CAGACAAGGAGTTTATTTGCAACTTATTGAATTGAAGCTGAATTATGCACAATGCGAATATGTTGTTCATGTATTTACGCTGATATTTAAATTTAAGCTTCATTTGTAGTTGCCAGTTCGTTTATTCTGATCTAAATAATTTGATAATAATTTTTATGCTAATTTATTTTTATACCATAAGATTGTGAAATTCCCAATTTCATGTGTTTGTTGTCTGTTCAGTTGTATTAAATTCTTTGTACGTAAAGATGTTCATAAACGTAAGAACTGAGAATCCAGGCCGAAAATAGAACTGTTCTAGAGGAAAGTGCGTTCTTGCGAATGAAATGACGATTGATGCAGTATATAGATTACAGGGGATACTCGACATGACGCGACTCCTGGAATACTGTAGATATGGTTTAGGTTTAGTTTATTTAATCAAGCAACACATGTGTGCACCACGTACGCAATGCGTCGCGTCGCGTCGCAACGCGCCGGTTGTGACCGTGTGCACAATGCACATATTATGTGTCAAATGCTCGCTTGTTATCCCCAAATTTCAGCCCCCTACGGAATAAATTCTCTTGAGGTTGATGACACGTCGCGTTTCGCTTCACTTTTCCCAATCCATATGTTTAATTGTTTTTACTTTATGTGTACATAGGTATAATACCGTAGCACTTCATGATGATCTTGACATATATGTATGTACGCGAGTGCAACAACTGCGCACAGCACACGCATAAATAAGGCATTAAGTTAAATGAGTTTCATCAGCCCTTTTCCAAAGATCTTGAGTTTGGCGTGTGCCCCCCTTGTTAGGTTTAAATTTAGAATGTGTTAGAGTCACCTCGAGCAAGGGACTCAGGAAGTCATCAAAGCCATCTCGTTTATCTCTGTACCTTCCCAATATTCAATATATTGTATTTATGCCGTCTATTAATAATTTCAGATCTGAAATGGATACCTCCACGGAAGCCTTGCTAAAGGTGTCCTACAATTCGGATGATTTTGATTCGGGTCCAACGTCATTGGTGTTTGAGCAAATCACATCACCACTGCCACAACAAATCTCACCGCTTCTTTCATCCGCCTCATCAGTGTCCTCAATTGACCGGCCGATGTTGCCAAATTTTCAACTCGGTCCCATGCGACAACGTCACCTTTCGTGCATCGTCGAAAATTGGTCGGAAACTGACTCCTACTCCTCATTGCCCACAGAGTTGACACCGAAAAGCAAAATCTTTCCAGAAGACCTGAACTCGTCGCGTGCCTGGGAGGCCGAGGACCTTGACGAGTACATAACAACATTGGACGAGAGCAACATTATCGACATAAAATCAATCGAAAAGGTTGATTGTGTTCCGTTCAATAATGGCAATCACTGTTGGACACCGACAATTTATGGCCAGCGATACACCAAATATCACAGTGACAATATGACAGCCATTTCGGCGCAAATCCATTCGGCCAACAATCAAACGGACAAGTTGAACCGATCACAGGAAACTCTGCCGTCATGTGGCGCATCTGTGGCTGAGTACCCGAAAATAATGACAGAGTCTTGCTACGGCTCATTAAACACGGTGAATTGGACAAGCACGGATTATTTGCTGAACAAGAATACGAGTTGCGAGGAAATCGATCTTCTAAATGAGTCGGGAAAATCGTTGTCAATGAATAATTTTGAACGTACAGGTGATAACTCGTTAGATAGTTCCATTTGTGAGTCAAGAACAACGGCGAACTCCACTTTGGATTCCACTGGCGTTGATTTTGGTAAGTAACTTTTAATTTTTTTGAAAATTCTATACAAATTTTCTAAAATTAAACAGTTGATTCTTGTTAATTTTACGATTCAATTCATTAGTTTTTATATATAAAATATATTATAAATGCAAAAAAAAATGCATTGTGATGAATGCAAAAAAAAAACATGAAAAAAGTTAGTTCAACGGAAAACTCGTTTGCAAGTGCGGTTACTTCACATCTGCGTCTTGGGCTTTGTACTTGTGACCTGTTAACATTTAAGTTTTAACACGTCTACGTTGTCTGCGCATTTAAGCGCAATTTCATTATTATTGGCAAAGTTTTGCATTCACTGTTCCAAATCATTTCGTTTTTCACCTAAAGTGTCTTGCAAACTCCCACTTTCATTCGCCATTTAAATGCATTCGAAAAGTGCATAACCAGATAAAAATAAAAAATCAATTTCAAGATTTTTTGTTCAACATAAGAAAACATTGTAGAACTTTGCCTTATGTACAGATGACAAAACTGCATGCAAATTGCATAAATATACCCGTTCATTCATTTCATTCATCCTTTTGTGTGTCGTGTAGTAACTTATATTTACTCTCGCCCACTTAATACATTAAGAAGTTGATTTTGACGTCGCCGTGTCTCCCAAGTTATGGCCAACAGTCCATTTCATATATTGTATAGTCCATAACAAGCTTAAAGGCATGAATAATTAATGCGTCGCGTCGTCTAGAAAATGTTCGTCTAGAGATTTCAATAGATGCAAAATTAAGAGCTCAGAAAGCATAATCTTTGATTTCTTTTTTAGATCTTATTGTTTTAATTTTAATTTGTATATAATAGGCAACTATCGATTTTATTAGACATAAAAGACATTTTGTGGGAATACCACTACATCTATTAGTTTGCACCAGTGCCACCTGTGTACATATTACGAATATAATATATTTATGAATATCACTGTTATGTTGCATGACCGGTTAACATATCTACAGTATGCTGCGTAATTTTGCTTGAGAGGTTTAGTGTTAAAATATTGTACATACTTTTGTTATATGCAGTTCGTCGAGTACAAGTAAGAAGAAACCATCTTGCTTATATACTTCTCTATGGTACAATACAATAAAATTAATAAAGGCGATCTGTGATTGCTTACTGCGCATGCGTGTCTAGTTGATAACTGAAAGATAAGAAAAGTGGTTATTTTGACTACTGAATCAGTGAACTACTACGAGGTCAGGACTGAGGATCGCTTCATAAAAGAGTTATGATTGAAGAGTTTGGACTTGCGACTTACGTTTTCTCATAAGCTTAAATTTACCTTTCACTCATTTCATTATGTTTGGTAATCGAGTAACAATGATGATCAGCGGTTCACTCTCCTCATCCCAAACTCCCAATTCCCAGTCGTCTAGGCTCTGGTTGTGCATTATTGTGGCTCATCTTGCCAATGTAGTTGTGTCCATTAACCGCATTCGGTTATCGGTAGCATAACACATACCAAATTAATAATTACACGTATGAGCTTGTAACTTGTATCTTACAAGTTATAAGTAAAGCACATATCGCATACACGGACGATGCACCAACGTTCTGACTTCAGACTTCTGCCCATTAGCTACTGCAGCATAGTTTCACAATACCGGCCAAAGTAGCCCATTTAGTTTACAAACTACACAAAGTAGCTGCGCACTGACACTAGCGCAAGTACCTGTACTCTTCACACATTCAAATAAGAAATCTTATTTGATAGTTTTTCATATCTTATTTGGTGCAGAAAGCAAAGAAGTATCTTCACAGCCAGTTGCCAGTTGCCACTAGCGGCTAGCCTTGTTTTATGTACATATCTAGTATAGTTTACTCATATGGCTGCTGATTGGAGTCTTAACTCTTGAGCTGCGCGCGCCGTTTTTAATTGTTATACGTGTAACTATAGTCATACAGTGAAGACCGTAGGCTGTGCCTACTCACTTGCAAGTTGTAGCCTGTAGGCTGTTGTATTAATGTGAAGACTGCAGACTTAAAAGTGTAGAATATATGCTCAGACAGCTCAGCGCATTTATTTCATTAACGGACGGCCGTTATCTGTATTTGGTACCTGTAGTGCGACACATGTAAAGAATAATGCTGACTGGCGACTGTTGATAGCTCCACACTTGCAAGCCGCTTGTATGTGTACATATGTAAACACGTTCTTGAATTCTCAATTTCTCATACTTCGCAAATATGTACACATTATCCCAATCCTCATGTCAGTTTAAATGGTTACGCTGAAGTTGTTGGAGGTTGGTTTCTTGCATGCAAAACATACAACTTTGGCATCTTTTAAGTTTTCTGTTAATTCGTGATCGCGAGCTTTGTGAAATTAACACAAACTGAGAAATTCACTTGCTTTGAGTGGAAAAGTTTTTACGTGAAAAATGTTGCGCCAACATACAAGTGTTATGTGAAAAAAAGAACTATTTTAAACAAACGACACACAAATACCAGTGGGAATTTATATTCCATATAAAATGCCGATTTTTAAGGATAAACTCAAGTTGCAGAAGCAACAGAAAAAACTGCAAGCAGACGCTTCAGAGCGAGAGCCAGCGGGAAATATAGGCCGTGCTGGAAATGGCTTCAGCCTAAGTGTCTTAGGTAATTCCGTTGTTTCTGTGTGTTTTTCAACGATATATGGTGTAAAGCAAATATATGAATTAGTAAAAGTCGCTCCAAGAAGGATGATGTCATACTAAATTCCTTTGCAGAGCTCGCAGCTCGCCTTGAGACGGCGCGTTAATTGCTAATACTTAGTGTCCAAAGTGCTTAAAAATTTATAGATTTACCTACGACAAAAAGGCAGATCGCTGAAAAAGTTGCATAAACAAGCAATGTATTTATGGAGGCAAAAATATATTATCCTGATCACTATTTTCATTTAAACTTGTTTCTAATCATCATAACATATCAATATTTCATAAGAATTAACTATGTACTTCATATTCCGTCAGCAAATATGTTCAAATACATAAATGTAATGCTTTTCTTGATTATTTATTGCTCTATCAGCATTTACAATTTCTTGGTTTCATGTAAACTTTACTATATGTATTTACGTAAGAAGTAAATCATATCATTTTAATCTTTCTTTCTATTTCTTCATCGGCTGGTTATTCACATACAATAATGCCCTTCCACAAAGTGTATCATACAATTCTGAGTTCTCCATACACAAACATGTACATAACAATCTAATATACTTAAGTACAACAGATTTTTTCAATGAAAAACGAATTTTGTTACCAAAATTTGGAATGATTAAATTTAACGACATGATACCGTTCATATATGGATTTTTTGGCTGACCACATAAGTCGATGGACAATACATTTATGCATCTAAAGCGCCTCTAATTAGGTGTCGTGCACCTGTATGTATCTAGTGAATCACGATTCCATATATCCAAATATTGAACGCCAGTGGGCTGGTGAGACTATGTGCTGAATTGCGACGGTCATATATTGATGTATTATTATATACTAGCTGAAAGTTTGTAAATACAATTCGCGCGTCGCGTCGTATGTGCGTGACTATTTCATCAATGCGGCTAGCCCACGCATTAAATGCACAAACCGTGTGCAAGCGAAATGAATTTAATTAATACGAGTGGAGTCAGTATACCATACACAAACCCGCTCACTCAATTTATGAATGAAATGTGCATCCGGCCATTTTTGCGAATGAACATAGTGAGTGAGTAATATGTGAGCAAAACAAGCTTTTAAAACAAGTTACATACATATTTAAATTTAATGTAGGATGAACGGTGTTTTAGACAACTTCTGACCAAACGATTTGAATTTTGAAGAAAAAACTCTTACCGTGAAAATTGTCCATTTTCGTAATTAACCAAGCTTTTAATTTGTATGATTGTTGAGCCATTAACTTCATTATAGTAAAATGTTAAATGTAGGTATGTCGCGCTTGAGAATTATGGTCTACTTTCTAAATAATTATCAGTAAAGTCGCTTTCAACTCAGTGCACTTTCTTGATTTATTATAAATGTATTCTACAGGTAATCTCTGAAATTCATCGAGTGGCGACAATCAGCAGCAAATGCAAAGAATTAATGATTAAAACCCCAATTAAGGCCTTCGGTGGTATTTATTGTTTACTGGGTAATATATTTTTATCACCTTACGTGACATTTCATGTGTTGTATGTGTTTTAAAACAAGATTCTTCAATTTGTGTCCAATTTTATCGTCATCACTCTTAATGATTAAAGACTGGTCATCAATAAAAATCTTTTTTGCCCAGAATTTTCCGCTGATAAGCCTCATGTTCTGTATGTCGCAGTTTATATTAACATATATAATCACTAAATTAGTCACACCAGTCCTGTTCAGACTGACGCTAGTAAACTTGTTTAGAGATTACCATCGACTTTTTGCAAAAGTTTTTATTTATTTATAGTTAATGGGTTAGGAAGTGGAAGTCTTGTCAAGTAATTCCTTTAATTTTTTTTATCTATTCCAGATTTGCAAGCAATTCGTAAACTTTTAGAAGTGGAAACTGGTGGCTCAACATGCCCAAGTTGCCAAATGCCATTCGACAAAGGGAAAAAACGCAAACTAATTGATACTTGTGGACACGAACGATGCTATTCCTGTTTGTTCCGTAACGAACCATGCCCGATTTGCGTCTCAAAGTGCCAGGAAACAAACCGTGATAATAGTGTGAAAGGTAAATTATTTACAGCATAAAAGTTTTTTAATTAGGTACATTACACAAAAAATATTATTTTATTATTTTTGGGTTCTTGATTAAATCATTATCAAAGTGGATCAAAAGTTCATACGTTTTATATGTTTTTCGTATGGCAAGGTAGAATTTGCAGTTGTATGTATATTTCTAAAGGTATTAAAGAGGAAATAAATCTTTATGATTTGAAAAAGCTGTAAAATCATAATAAGTTTCCCCTTTTAAATACAATGTTTTAATTGTATTTCCTTTGCAGATCGTTTACAATATGACTACGGAGCATTACCGGCTAACCAAGATCATCGACAGACCGCAAATAGTTGTGGATTTAATAGTCCTGATGCACAGGTTTGTCATATAACCTCACCAATCAGAAGAACAATGTTTCAACCAATTTACCAACTTCTTTTACAGTTACGCCACGAACTTTCGTCGCCAGACATTGGAGCTTCATCATCCACACCTTCAAGTCGTCCACCAAGGCACCCAAAAGTCGATCTTGCCGATGAAGGTGCCACTCCCCGCGGCTTTTCTGATTTTGCCGCCTGTGCCACACCACCACAACATCGTCGTCGCATGTACTACCCCAAGGCGTTACGTATTCCCTTTGGATCGCGTCGTTCGTGTAATTCAGTAAGTCCAGCTGACAACGCGGGAACACTATCAGGTAAATATTATGCAAATTCCTTTTTTTGTTTGATTAGGTCCAAAAAACTTAAAAAATTGTTTTGTCATAAAAGTGATTCGAAATCACAGAAATCGTTTTTATATATTTAACGTTTAAACTTCGCTGCATTAGATACACCACCAATGGTTGTCACTCGTAGAAACATTCAAAAAGCTGAGAAAAAGTTACATCATCGAATAAGCTTGGGAGCAACACCGGCGGCTTATGCCGGCCATTTGTCGTCGGTTGTGTTTGGCAAAATAAAGTCTTTGTGGACAGTGCAGTCGTCCACCGCCAATTCAGGACTCAATCAATTAGCAACAGGCACGGCCGAATTCTCTTTTAATGTGTTGCCTGTTTGTTTTCTTTTTTTTGTGTTGGTTTTATCAATTTGCATCCCGATCATTATTTTGCATGCGTGTTTTATGATATGGCATGATTTTGATAACATAATGTTGGAAACCGTACATATGAAAATATTTAGTTCTGACACCAAAGATTGATCTCCTATGTTCTACACAATAATTATTGTAGATGTGTTGTTTTTGTAATATTTAATTATAATTAACATATTTTGTTTGAATGTTTTCATATGAATCGAACTTAATAAAAGTGATTTCTTCTCTAGATGATGAAGGTGGTAATGTCAAGCCCATACCATTGGCGGGAAAAACTAAATCCTCTCAAGATGAGTTGCGTGTTCGGCTGGGGCTGTTTCTCGAAAACAACACACGACGAAATATGCGCTCAACACCTGTGCAATCTTGCAGCTCCCTTGCTTCAGTTAACACAAGTCCCGTTTCCACATTGACGGGGTCATCTGAAGCCGACATGTCACACGTTCTCCAAGAGTCTAGCGCATATACAACTGGCTGTGATTCCATCGGATCTATGATGTCAGTGTCAATATCAGGACACAGCAACGCATCATCCAGTCCCCTTAGTCGCCGCCATTCTGTGACCACAGCACAGCCAGGACAAATTGACGATCTTTCCATATTTAAAAATAGAAAAACACATATAAGACGATCAGCACGATCGGCAACTGGCAACGACCATAGAGAATACAAAGCCCAATTAGAGCAATATCGTTCTGTCCAGCTGACTCTAAAACCTCAGTTTTTCGAAGTACCGCAACAAGAGCCAGATCCGATTTTCGTTGGGCGACATTGGCTTCTACGAGAGCTTTCTAATATTTTTCAATCTACGGAGACATCCAGTGTCCTTATTGCTGGACAACCTGGCACTGGCAAAACATCAATTGTTCTGCAGTTGGTAGAACACTCTTGCTTTGGTCGTAAATTTAATGCATCGATTAACCCAAGTGAGGGGATTTATTGCCAAATAAATGTTGCCCATGATCGGATACGTGCGCTGGCCGCCCATGTTGTGGGCTATCATTTCTGCCAAGCGGATAATAACACCACGTGCTTAGTACCCGATTTCATCCATTCCATAGCTGCACAGCTTTGTCAAGCGCCCCAATTGTCAGCTTATCGAGATAATCTGCTAAATGAGCCCCATTTACAGCACATACTTAGTGTTAAAGAGTGTATTGCCAATCCAGAAAGAGCTATGATTATTGGAATTTTGGAGCCGCTCACTAACCTCAGACGCACTGGAAAGCTGTCGACTAAAAGTTGCATCATCCTTATCGATGCGCTCAGTGAAGCTGAGTACCATCGACCGGATCATGGTGATACAATCGCTTCGTTCCTGGCAAAGATGAGTGAGCACTTTCCGCCATGGCTTAAAGTTGTCGCAACCGTCCGCACGCAAATGTTGGAGTTTATCAAAGGACTTTCCTACACCAAAATTTCTCTTGATAATACCGCCAACGAAGGAATCCAGAAAGACATTATAGAATACATTACAATCCGTCTAAATCAAAGCTCAATCATTCAAAGCAATGCTAGTGGAGGCGGAAAAGAATCGACCAGTGGACACCAAAAATTTGCGCAGCATTTGCTCAATTTGTCCAATGGTTCATTCCTTTTTGTGAAATTATCACTGGACTTATTGGAAAAAGGACATTTGGTCATTAAGTCGAATAGCTACAAAGTTCTCCCAGTGACGTTGGCACAAATTTATTTATTGCATTTCAATCTTCGATTCTCGACTGGCACTGCTTTTGACAAGGTGGTAGACATTTTGAATGTGTGCTTATCTGCAGTGTCCCCACTTACATTAACAGAAATCTTCTATTCTGTGAATTCCTTGCATACGGAGAATACAATAACTTGGAATGAGTTCATTGCCAGATTTAAGCATTTAGCAGGATGTTTAATAAAGCGCATTGACAACACATTTATGTTCTTCCATCCAACATTCAGGGAGTGGCTGCAACGTCGCGAGCCTGGAGAAAGCTCTAAATTCCTATGTGACCTACGTATTGGTCACACCGGAATAGCCTTTCGACTATCTCGATTACAAGTACCATTGGACGCTGAACTGACACTTGAACTGGGTCATCACATTTTAAAAGCGCACATCTACAGAAATGCTAATCAAGTTCTGTCACCACGTGATTTGCAATCCTATTGGGTTGCTTCAGTGGCGGACTCAACATCAGAGGCACTTTGCACATTACGAAATGTTTACAGTCCAAACATCAAAGTATCTAGACTATTGTTATTAGCCGGAGCATCGCCTGACCATGTCACAAGCTTCATGGGAAACAGTCCGATTCTCTGCATTGCGTCGCACGATGGAATTGTACCTATGGTTAGTCTGCTGCTTGAGTTTGGAGCCGACGTCGAAAAATCAAACAGCCAAGGTAGCACGCCATTGATTCTGGCTGCAACAAAAGGACATTGCGATGTAGTACGACAGTTAGTTGCAGCCGGTGCTAGTCTGGGTCACACCGATACAGCCCACAGATGCGCACTAGTTCATGCGGCTAGAGCTGGAAAGGCAAACATCGTTAAATACATAATTGCGTGTGACTGGAATGCACGACCAAAAAGCTCTGACATAAGCCGAGAAGATGCTGCGCAACAAGCCGTGGTTGCAGCAGCTGTGCAAGGGAATACTTCAATAGTCGAAGATATACTGGACATGTCTGAAGTAAACGTGAATTCATCTGACACCTTAACGGGTGAAACAGCCCTCACAGCCGCATCTAAAAATGGTCGAACGGAAACTGTGAACGCATTGTTGTCACGTGGAGCTTCAATTGACACACGGAACCGCCGCTCCATGTCAGCATTGTCACTGGCTGTGAAGGATGGCCACTGGGGAGTTGCTGAACGCCTACTACAACAGCAGGCGGATGTAGAACAAACTGATAGCGTTGGCAAGACACCATTAATAATTGCCGCGGAAGAGGGCCACATTGGAATAATCGAACTATTGCTCAGTCATGGTGCGTCTCTTATTGCCAAGGATCTGGAAGGACTTACAGCTTTAAGTTGGACTTGTTTGCGTGGTAGATTGCAGGCCGCAAAATGCCTTTTGGAGCATGGAGCCGACCAAAACCATACCGATAGTACAGGCCGGACTCCTTTGGATTTGGCTGCCTATCAAGGATCTGCTATGCTGGTACAACTTCTTTTGGACAAAGGAGCAAAAATTGAGCATGTAGACGTGAGTGGAATGAGACCGCTGGATCGGGCTATATCGTGCAGAAATATTCAGGCTGTTCATGTATTTTTGAAGCGTGGAGCTAAACTGGGACCTGCAACATGGGCAATGGCTACTGGAAAACCGGAAATTTTGTAATTAATCTTGTTTTTTCTATTGCATTTCAATGTTTGACAATTTTTTTTCTTCTGCAGGTTGCTTCTTTTAAATAAATTATTAGAAGATGGAAATATTTTGTACCGAAAAAATCGTATGCAGGAAGCATCACATCGGTACCAATATGCTTTGAGGAAGTTTCCTGGCGTAGAACATCAATCGTACAGCGAGCACCGTGAAACCTTCAATCAGCTTAAAGTGAACTTTTTACTTAACTATTCTCGATGCAAGCGTAAAATGAATGTAAGTTATTATTTCTCCTGATTTTTTTTATCAATTTAAACTAATAAATTAAATAAATTTAAATAGGAAATCGCTGAAGCAATTGATTTAGCAAGTCAAGCTATTCAACTTAGGCCAAATAGTTATGAAGGATTCTATGCTCGTGCGAAGGCCAACTTTGAATATGGTCACCTCAATAAAGCTCTTTCCGACACTCAACTCGCTATACAGAAATCGGTAAATTCATCCCAGGAAATAAGGAACGTGCTGGGCCGACTGAGAGAAGACATTTTTCATGCACAAAGTAACAATCTGCGCTCTACGCCTGTAGATCCCAATACCACAATCACTGATCTCTAATAAATTACTACTTTTAATTAGTATTACGAATTATTTAAAGATCTAAACAACATTGCCATTTGATTGCCATGGCCCTAGAAAATCAATTAGTTATTGGAATTTTTTTTTTTATATGATAAAATTGTATCTTCGGTGTTTTTCCATACACATTTATGTAATCAATCGAATAATTATAAATAATCGATTTTTTAGCTCTATATACTTATGTAAATAATTATTTATTGTTTGTTCCTTAATAAAAGAATATTTTATAATTGAAAATCTATTAGGCAAAAATACAGTTTTTTATGAAGCGATTTAATGGTTGTCAGGAAATACGACTCAACCAACTGAACCTTAAAATCTTTTCCTCACAATACACGACCTAAATATAATATTGTTTTTCTTAGGAAACTCATTCATAAGATAAGATAACAATATATCATTGTTTTTTTTGGAATTTATTATATCAGATGATATCACGCGTCGCTTCGCATCCGTTAATCAAAAAATAATACAAATTTTCTTTTTTTCTACAATATATATTGAATTGAAATTGTCGAAAAATGTTATACAAAATACAAATTTCAAAAGAGAGAAAAAGAACGGTAGACCGTAAATATCTTAGAATATTTTTTGTTAAACTTAAAGACCTCCTAATAGTTCATCGCCCTATTATTGAAATAGGTTCGTCCTTCGTGGCTTTGGTCTGTCAGTCCGTCACCGTACATAATGTTGTCGTTATGCTGCGATGGTCGAGGAATAGCGAAATTGCGTTGATTTTGATTCTGTGGTTGCGATTTCCGTTGATTAGAATGTTCATCGCCGCCAAAAAATAATTCATTATTGTTCAAAATGGATGTGAAATCTTTTGCAGCGTCCTGAGAACCATGGTTGTCATTCAATGGAATAAAGTCACGTCTAGCATTGTTGTTCTGTCCAACGTTGCTAGCCTGATTTGCATTTTTGTTGTTTCTCAACGGTGGTGGAATCGTGTAGGGATCGACTTGCTGCCTGGGCTGTGATGAATTCGGTTGGTATTCATCAGCCATATGCTGGGAGTATCCGCGACGTGACAACTCCTCGCCGGGCTTAATTGTCGGATTCGTGTATGCATACATGTCACTAGCGAATCGGTTCTTCTTTCGCAGTGTTTCTTCTACATAATTTATTTTATAATACAATGCAATTACTACAATAAACAGCACCAACGATGCACCGCCGAATACGCCCGACAAGATGTAAATTTGAATTTGTTCGTCCATTTTGCAGGCTTTAATCAAATTTTAACAATGTTAATTAAATTTAAATAATAGTTCACTTGTTAAAGTTTAAAATACATAACAAATGTGTCAATCTATTGCAAGTATGTAATCCTTGGCAATTAAAGAAACACGTCTTATACTTACAAAGAAAAAGGTGCCTTGAATCTTTCACTAATGTCGACTTACTACTAAATTTATTTGTGTTGATTGAAAATACCTTAACCTTTATTGGGCGATATGGAATTATCACTTGAGTCATTTGCGGGAACTTAAGAAATCGGTTCGAGTCAAGATTGTCGCCTTATCAAACAATTCTTTTTAATTGCTGCTTAGTACTTACACCTTATCAATTTAATGTACACACATATAAAGTCG
>JANSTS010011551.1:26811-40772 GCA_026546915.1 Sylvicola fuscatus
GAGCTATTTGTTTCTGAGAGGATGTTTTGTGGTCTTCGCTACTTTGCAAATATCAAATTCGATTAGTGGCATTGTTGACTTTCAAGTGTTGAGTAAGTAGTTCGATGTGAGCTGTAGTTAAGTGAGGATTTAAATATACTGCAGCTCGCGTATATATGAAAGTGAAATAAACATTTATAATTTGTTAACAGTGAATGGAAGAAAATAAGTCGCTTAGCTATCTAGCAGCAAAGAAGTTGAAATGGCGCCGCGTTAATCCTAATTAAGAAACATTGACGTTTTTGCACAATTAAAACATTGTTTTAAGTTATTGTTGACTTTTCGACGGAAACGGCTGCAACTTGGTTCAACCAAAAGTTTCTTGAACAATTTGGTTCTGGTTGGTATATTGAAAATATTCTTTAATGATCATTGATATTTATTTATAAAAAAAAAAGAATTGAAAAACAGTTGTGTGCAGTGTTGTGTGTGTTTATGTTTTTGTGTGAGTTTGGTTTGAGCGTATTAAGACGGCGCTGCGTACAAATTACGTCCATACTAATGCAAAACGGTACTTACATGTGTCAGAAAATGTATTTATACTATGCTCATGTTGAGACTTCAGAGTTCAGGTAGAAAAAAATATGAAAAAGAATTGAAATCTAGTTATGGCCAATGGTGAATGGGGACAATAGAAAAACTTCAGCAGTATAGCATGTAACATACGTATGATCAATGATGTAATGATGTATGTATGCTGCATTTTGCAGCAGCGATGTGGGACCGTGTGGTCCGTGAGTCGTTGTCTAATTAAACACCATCGTCCGCTCGAAGCGTTCGCTAAAAATGGTATGAAATTGTTGCTGATAGAAGCGAAAGGTAGTAACTAATAGCATAAATACGGGAAGGGAGAGCAACAAAAATATTAATACGGTACATATCCAGTTCTGGTTTGGCTGAAACATGTGATTATGACCTGTGGAAGAGGTTAAATCCTCTGCTGTTTTGTCGAGTCTTGATCCGGGAAATACAAATTTGTTTCCACCATTCATGGAATTCGGTGTTATGTTGTGAGAAGTCAAACAGTTTTTCTTTATACACACTTTTTATGGACATAAAAAATGTATGTATTTCAGAAATCACTGGGCGAGAATGTAAACAAAGTGTATCAGATTCAGCCATCAATTCTAAGGAATCGAAAAAACAAAACAAATGCAATTCATTTAGCCTTTTGTCCGACAATTAATAATAGCTAAAAATTCAACAAGAAAATCAACTAGAAAACTTCATTGGTAAATATTCCTGTGTATTTAAACTATATTGTTCCAATTAAATGAAAAACCTGTGGTAAAAAAATACATGGCGTTTCAATAAAACGCAGACAATGAAAGCGCTATTACAGTTTCCATCAAATTACGTAATTCCATTATATGTACTGAATTGACTGAGTCTAACTAGCATTACACGACCGCTTCTCAATGCAGCAACGAGTTGATTCATTTCGTGTGTTTTTTCTGTTTTTGTATTTTTGTATTTTCGTTTTTCGCTTGTTCAGTTCACAGCGATAATTAGATGCGCATTGCGCATGGCTGTGGCCTGTGCGCCCAGCAGAGCGCAAACTGCAAAGTGGTCGGCCAGCGGATTATCTCGATGTGCGCGCGCACCTTTGCAGATGATCAAAAATGCGATCATTTCGATTGGGCTCCCGGTGTTCCCCCAAAAAAAATTCGCATTTAAATGCTGTTTTTCCTATTTATCGCACAAAAGATTCGCTGCTGCTGTCTGCCTACGTGGACGATAACCATTAATGTCACCCTGACTTTTTGCAGACATTGCCGACTGCATGTGTGCTAAATTTGGTGGGTGATGATGAGCATACGCAATGGCTGCTCGAGTAGGTGTTGTGTAAATACTCATTAGTCATTAGTCATTGCTCAGTAATAATATTTGTGCTGTGAAATTTGCGTTTGGCTTTTACAGTCGATTTTAAACATTTTCAAGGCTGTTTACACTTTACAGTTTATAAATTATAAACGCCCACGTCAGCTCCTATTTATTTCACAATTATTTTTACCCTTTATCTTTTAACAATATACAAATTGGTACTTGTGTACTGACTGTAAGAATTTTCTTTTTCTTTGTGATTTTCATCAATTTATAATTGAAAACACTTCAAGGTCAACCCCTGAAATAATTATTGAACGCTTATTCAATTGCATTCAATAATTAGTAAGTGATAAGCGACTGCGCAGTGCGCATTAGCATTAGTATTGAGGAAACAATTAGGCGTCGATTAATAATTAGTACAAAAATCAATAGTCGCTAGAAAGCGCGAGGCGTCTGCGTGTTAGCATTTACGCCAAAAGTCAAAACCAAAAGCTGCATTATTCTTTCTCGTCAATCGTACTACAGAGTACAGACGAACAGAGTTCGGCTCGTGAAAAAAATTCCTGAATTCTATTTTATTTTTAGAATAAGCAGAAATTCCTTGGTCTTCATTTTTGGTTTATGTTGCTTCGTGTAATTCAAAAATAATCCAAAGCCTAGGGAGACTTTAGAGTTCAGACATCAACAATGCGAATGAGAGAGGCACTTGATGCCTTTAATACGCTCTCGCCAAGTATGTTTATATGCGTATTTACAGTTAACGAACGTGGAAATTGTTTTATGCGAAAGAATTTTAGGCGCCTTCACCTTGTACAGAAAACTCATTTCATAAGTGTTGGCCATTTGTTACATTTAATTTCTGTGTTGATAATTGTATTTAAGCCTTTATTATTTTTATTATCATGTGTCACCACACCATCTCTTCCCACCACATTTTAAAATGGTGAAAAAACAAAATAATTTTAAACACATAAATTGAACTGAATTCTTTTTCGGCGGTCATTTAGCTCCAAAATGATGCGTCTGTTAATTATGATAATTACATGTGTGGTAAATATACATTAAACATGTGTTTATCGTCTCGGACTAAATAAACCAAATTTAATGCAGATTCGTAACTGTGAAGGGCATTCTCAAAATACTAGTTAAACGTTTTTCGGTTGAGCGTAAAAAATAAACTTAAAACCATTTCAAACCGGAAAAAAACTGTTAATCTGCTCGGTCAAACAAAACATCAAACCTATGATGAATATCAAAGCAGAACGCTGAAAGCCGCGCACGGGGCACCACCAAAGGTACGGCTGGTCGGCTGGTCGACTAGTCTATTCTCTTTCTAATCTTTCTGCGCAAACTTTTGTGAAATCATAGACCGTATGCATATGAGTTATGAGTATGTATATCAGATAATTGAAACACCCTACACTTTTGTAATACTGAACCGCAGTCCGCGCGCACCAGCGTCCGTCACAGCAGCTTTGATTACAACCGGTCGGCTAGTTTTCACATTTTTCAGCTATTTTTCTATGCGAGTGTTTGGCAAAGCAGGAGGTGAATTGAACGTGCAATTGATTACCGATGCAAGTGACAGTACAGAAACGCGTCGTAACATAATATGACTCCATAAGTGTGAACTGGCCGTAGAAAGCATGACGATCGACAGATATCCAATGGTGAAACCGGCGCAATCCTCCTGACTAGATTCTTTTGAAGTTACAATTAGCCAGTTTGTTTGCATATTGTGCAACAGGTGAGCGATTGGTGTTCTCGCCAAAAATCACAAATGATAGTAACTGTTAAACATATTTACATATGTGTTTATCTTGTTGTCTCACCATTTACATTGTACATACAGTTCCGTACGTAAGCAAGTATGCAGACATGTTGTACAGACAGATCTTCTTCAGCCTGATGTGAGAAAGCATAAACCTCCATAACGCCGAACGCGTCTACATGCGGCGTATACTAAATACGTTTCACATTCACGCGAATTATGTATGTGCATGCATACTTGTAACGGTTAACAGTTATTAGTTGAACCAAAAATAGTTTCACGTTTTTATTTTATTTATTTTATT
This sequence comes from Sylvicola fuscatus, assembly GCA_026546915.1. Lineage (NCBI taxonomy): Eukaryota > Metazoa > Arthropoda > Insecta > Diptera > Anisopodidae > Sylvicola > Sylvicola fuscatus. Next base: position 30,753 of record JANSTS010011551.1, read on the forward strand.
TTTATATTTTTTTTATTTTAGCAGTTTCATGTTGCAGTCCAATAATTTGATGGAATTTGTTCACGTTTTCCGCCCGTGCACGCGGTTTTCTTATGAAAGGGTAGACATTTAATAAAAATTTGTTTTGTGGCCATAACAAAGCAACAGCTTAGACAAGAGGAAAAGCAGTTTTAAGGAAATTAATATGTACACAGTGCAACACAATAAACTTTCACAAAAATACGTCGCACCGCTGCGGTTGTCTTTCGTTTGCTTGTAGACGCTATCTTATCAGTGCATCCCAAATGATTACAAAAAAAAATGACACCGTCGGCAAATACCAAGTGTCACATTGTAAGTTGCTGTTTTCCCTTGCATCGTTGAATAACAATTGCAACTTGCCAGCTGCGTCATAATCGACAAGAAAATCTTCTAAAACCATTTTGGGGAAAATTCTTATCCTTTTTAAATGTATTTCCGTGAATGCTAAAGGGTAAATAGTGCTTAGAAATACGTGTTAAAACACTAAACTCACAAACGGATACGAATTGGCTATACTCAGTTGTAATCGTTGAAGCGTGAAGGTCGTTTTTTCAGTCAAATATTTTACCAACAAATGCAATGTTTGTGCCTGTAACAATTGGAGTGTCTTTTTGAGTCGAAATGCGAGATTTCAATTTTTACTTTTGTCTCTTTGTGTCAAGATGAAATTTCTCCGGCCTCTCGAGCATAAACAATTGAAGAACCGACTTTTGGAACACACAATACGCTGACCTCGGCGATTTCCAAATTGTTTATCTAATAATGGCTAACCTACTGGAACGATTATTCTCCGTCAAGGCCCACCACGCAGTGGAAAATACTGTGACGCCGGAATCGAACGAATTAGTTGATCCATTAGACACTATGAAAACACGTTGCAATGACCTAACACACATAAGATCACTTTATGCAGTTTATCTGGAGTGCAATGATCGGGTCAACAGTCGCACACAAACAGCTGAAACTTGTGTCCAGGAATACTTTGATTATTTCAGTGAGCTGGATAAATGTGTGGCCAAGGATTTGTTTTCGGTACTGAAGTGAATCTTCTTTTTTTTTTTGCATTTATTGTTTTTTATTACATAAATACGTTTTATGAATAAATCTAATTGATGTTGCCATGCGTTTATTTTGAAATAAGTGAATACCCGAAATGTCATCATTGCAAGGAGTCCGCACATTCGGCACCGGAGGACTTAAGTCGCCAACGTTCAAAATACCAAATGAATTAGAAAGGTGACACGTATAAATAAAAATGAAAGTAAACCGAAATTGCGTGATTTGCAAAAGAATTCGCAATTGCGTCAAGATAAGAGAATGGAAAGAAAACGTGAGAAAATACCAATAAATACTGCATAATACATAATGGCAAAAATGTGGTGCAAATTTTATTTTTGGTTATGTAAGCACAAACAAGTATTTCTATGTGTTTTTTTAAATGGTTTTCTTGTATAAATACTACATAAATTTAAGTTTATTTACAAACACACGAGTAGAACACCAATTAGTGTGAAACTTTAAGGTAACTCAAAGCATATTAGAGCAATCATGCGCAGTCTACATAATCTGTATTCGTATTTCCAACATGTAGATATGCGTTCGTTTATGCTACTGTTTGTGGTGTGGACGCGGTATGGCATATCTGTAAGAAGGTATGTAAGTACTCTTAAGCTGTGAAACAACGGTTCCTTTTTTTGCTATCAACAGCTAAAAAGATTCGTACCGTTTCTTGACCGTTAACTCAATACTTGCAGCAAATTCGATGATGCAAACCAAAATTTGTCTTTAATGTCTCCACTTATATAATCATATTCTGATTTTTGGCTTGGTACACATTTCTGCCATCGAAAATTTAAAAAAAAAATAGATTAGAAGTCGCGTCAATTAATCGATAAAATGTGTAAACGCAAAAAAAAACTTATCATGATGTCATCTGTCAGTTTCATGGAATTTTTCGGTAAATTATTGCAGTGAGTAACTTTCAGTTTTGTAACATCAAAAGAATAAACTTTGAATGTATAGAATTGGAATTGCATTAGTCGTTTTTCAATTTGCGCCGTGCGCTATGGAGTTTGACGATGAACGCAAATTTATTCAAAAAATGAAAAAAAACTTGAAATTTGGAAACAATGAGACACGGGTATTTTGGGGACAATCGTCGTGGCGAACGATTATGAAAACCAGCAGAGACCGAGTCTCTTGTATGCCTGCTAAAATCAGATAACCTACAAAACAGATACGCAGCTTCTAGGCAGATATTTAATTGATCAACAGTTAATATAATTAGTGTAATTATGTGTAGCAGCAAGGAAGTTGTCAGTGTGTATGGTATGTCTTGTATAATAAAACTTCTTGAGGCTGGATAAGCCAGTACTGGGTGCCGTCACATAACAAATTAACACAACAAGAGTAAATTTATATGCCCACAATTGAATACCTATTATATTATAAACGTAGTGTAATAAAAGGAATTTGTTTACACATAGTGAATCATCAATTTCATCATGCATGGTATACGAGTATAATCGCGCCAGTATATGTTTACTGTTTAGAGCATTGTAACTGTTTTGCGGTTTTGTATGGCAACACAAGTTGCATTTGTTTTCTAATTTATAACAATAAAATTAGCTGGCTAGGTGCAAATTATTTCTTATATTATAATGGCGATATATTATTAAAATTGTGATAATTTTATGAAGTTGTAACTAATATGTGTCAAGAGAAATCTTTGCAGAGGTATAAAATTCAAATAGTGTTTGTTTGTTTCGAATGAGCGAGTAAACTATTCAACCGATTTTAATGAAATTACAATGGAAACTTAAATTTTAATTGAAAAAAAAAACGCTTCTGGACATTTCAATTTTCTACAGTTTTTATATTGAGTCATAAAATTTGTTCAAACTGGTATATATTGTAAATATATATTTATTTACCTACTTAACATTTAATTTTCATAAATACAAAGAATAACACGAAATGAAAGCCTCACATGATACATAATGTTGTTAAAGTGTGAATTTGTTTATGAAATGCCAATTGATTGATAACATTATTTCCTTTTTCTTCTTTATAGCGATAAAATGATTTTGAAATTCCTCTGTGAACAACAATAAACTGGAACTTCTACACGTATCTCTGTAATCTATAAAGACATAAAAAAAATGCCTTCGACAACTGAAATTGGCGATATCTCGCCAGATAGAACATCATGTTCGAGTCCGTCATCCGCCAGTCCTTCACCAGTAAGAGAAACATCTGATGGTCAGAATTCACTGTCCACCAAAACATCAAATTTACAAATATCGTCTGCTGTGTCAAAAGTGGTAAAATATTAAGATTGAAATTTTCTTCTGAAACTAGTCAAGTACAACACATACTTTTATAGGATCCTTTATACATTCAACGGGCTCGAGTGACTCGACTTGCGGCGCCTAAGCCTGCACAAAATCCAATGCAGTTCGTGCAAGTAAAACCTTGTGGACTGTTTCAGTCGGCACGGGATCAGCTGAAGCAGGCGGAAGATATACGCAAAGCAAAAGAGGCAGAGGAAAAAGAGATACGTCGAAGGTCTGAGCTGTCCGAGCCCGAAGATTGGCAAAATGTAAGTCTATTGCGATCTCTGCACTTTAAGTGACTTGAAGTTGAATGTCGGAATCCAATCCTTTCACTTTTTCGTCGCATTTATTATTCATAAAATTATGGCATTTTTGTACAAATACAATCGCAGTCAAAATGCAGCGCAGTTTTTATGCAAATCGTTTAAAGTCCATGGTCACAACTCTGAACACACATTTTAGCCGCTTTGCCTTTGCATTAAGAAGTTGTTTCTTTTAAATGTCGAGATACGACTTGATACTTATACAGCTGATTATTGGTTTAATTCGCTGGCATATCACATGATATAATTCTCTTAAATATTATATAAATTAAATATTAAGTAAACTTTTTTTTGCTTCAGAATATTATCTTTATTGATAAGAACAGTTGACTAATAAAACTGAATTTGAACAGAATTTGGATAGCTGGAAATCATCACGTCGAAAACGTGTAGAACACATTATCGATAGGGTGGTGGAGGTGAAGAAGCTGGAAATGGAAGAATTCGATCGTTGTCGTCGCAAGTCAAAGACTTTCTCAGAAATGATGGAAGAACGAGGATCACGCCGGAAAGTCTCTCTGCCACCCGTGTACAACCGAATCGAAGATGAAAACAACGATTTAAGTGATTTAGGTATTGGCAGTGCCAGCGGCAAGAGTAGCCTTGAATCGGATTGTGACAGCCAAAATGACGAAACTGTAATGTCCTTCTTAAATTTACATTAACTTAACAAAATCTACTATAAATATTCTTTGGTTTTGCAGTCTGAAATTATGTCGCCACAAAGTTCACAACAGCATTTGGCACAAAGCAGTTGTGGCAGCAGTTCACTGGGAGATGGAGAAGAAGAAGATTTTCTAGCAACCGATGGGGAACAGTACACATATGAATCAGCCATTCAGGGCTATAAGTCTAGAATTTCGAAATCAAATCAAATGAATCCAAAAACAGTCGTAAACGTAGATTTAAATAACACCAAAAAGGATGGTCTAATTGTAAGCGAAAAGATGACACCAACCATTTTTATGTCACTGCGTGAAGAGAAAAAAGTGGAGGTTGACAGCTTCAAGGAACAGTCAAAGAATAATTATGAAGAACGATCGAATGAATTCACAGACACAAGCGACACTAATGAATCCAAATTTGATGTGCCGAAGATCAGTGATTTTAAATTAAGAAAATTAGTGTTCGAGAAAGGACTTGAAATGAATAAGGCAAATGAAAGTAACCTTGAATCAACCAAAGAGGTTGAAGATGTTGATGATGAAAATCACTTTCAGCAGGAAATCAATGTTGATCCCAAAAATGACCAAAAACCTGTTTTGTTGGCTGAAAACAATACTGACAAATATTTAAATGCAACAATTATTGAAAAAGGACACATTGAAAGCACAATAATTACTGAGGCACAACCGGAATTGCAAAATATTGTTGAAAAACCAATTCTCATCAATAATGCTCCTTATTTAGAAACAGAAAATAATCGTTCAGTTTCTGAGGACTTTGAAGAGAATCAACCGATCGATAACAACCATTCAGACTTATATGAAAATGGTGTGCAGAACGAACCCTCTTTTGAAGTAAATAGTGATGTCCTGTTTTCCGATGTCCAGGAGGAGGCACTTAACGACACGACGACTGTAAGTTACTTTAAATCCGATAATAATTGCACTGACATTGTCAAAGTAGAAACTGTTGCTAAAAATATTGATCCTTTGGAAGTTGAATCAAAAAATAATAAATTGTCTAATCAGATATGCTGTGATGAAAGTTTGGTTGGTGGTGATGGTGGTTTTGTAAACGCGGATCCGCAGAGTAATTGTGGCTTTGGTGATGGTCTTGATTCTTTAGAAACGAATAATTCTGACAATAGTAGATGCTTAGAAAACGGATTAAAACAGGAAGATAATTAATCTATAAAATAGCTGCTATCTATTTACAAAGTAAACATATTATATTGAATGTTACGTTGTTGAAATGTTAAAGTAGTTGTATATTAGTAATTAACAAAGAACTTACGTATCACTATTTATTAATTAAAATTTCAAGGGTTAAAGAATGTTTTAAACAATATAATTTATTAATTATTAAAGTTATATTTGCGGTGTTTCCTGTATGGCAACTAAAGCAACCCCGACCCTTAAAAAGGGCTCAATGTTTTATTTTTGAAACTAATAATTAATGTAAATATATTGCAGATTCTTCAAACCAAATTAGTTTTATCAATTCTTTCTTACTCTCTTGTCTATAAGACTAAAAATGACAATTCTCTCCAATAAAAAATTATCTTATTTGTAATAATTTTCTCTTTTTCACTTGTTGTATTTTTCTGTAAATGAATTAAACTAAACAATAAAATATTATTGTTAAAAATTAACAAAAAATCTTAAATTCTATCCTTTCATTTTATGTTAATTGAATTTAATATGTACACATTTTATTTTAATTAATTTGTACTAAAAAGAAGAATACTCAAATTACAATTCGGTGGTAATACTTTCTTTTAAATTATTATTTATTAAAAATTTCATTCAAATGTGTTGTTAAACTCTTGTAAAAATATTAAAAAATGTAAACCATACTTTACAATTAAAAAATAATATTTCATTTGATTAAGGCTTTTTGTATTACTCATTTATTTATTCATTACTTATCAGCTATCAATAATCACTTCTCAGTCATATTTCACTTGGTAATATGTATTAATATAATAACTAAAAACAGCTCGGATTAAGTAAGTAGTCTAACCTTTTTTATATAACTTGGTGGGGTATTTTAAAAGTAAATTGATTTTAAAATTTGGTAAATTAAACAAATTCATTTCCAAAAATATTTAGGTAATGCAGGCTTTAGAAATTGCACTTGAAGAAATAGACAAGAAACACTGCGAACCATCAGGTGTACAAATTAAACCAGAAGCAATAATGTCGGAGCCTATTTATGAGAATACACGCATGCCTCCACTCGGTTCAACATTCATGGCAGTTCAAGAAACACCAATTTTGCTGCCATTTAATATAATGACATGTCCAACAAACATGGAGCCACCCAGTGAAAAGCCACCACCGCCGCCAGTGGATGACGAAGACATCGTTGATGCAAAAGCTGATACTACAAACACATTTCGACGACAGAACTCTACGCAGCGCATCAAAAATGATTTGCGAAATAAACGATTCAGTTTTTTGGGTTTGGAGCCAGTAGAGATTGACATCAGCGATGTGGTAAAGGAACCACAGATTCAATATGTGAATGAGGATAGTCAGAAACAACAAGATATGCGGCTGAAGATGAGTTCATTGAAAATGCCTGAGTCAATACCACAGCGAGACAATTTAGAAATAAATGACACGTCCGAAACGTCTTTCGAGGATCAGATTAAACAACAAGAGCAAGTGTTGCAGAATGAGAAAGAGCTTCTTCATTTGGAGCAAGAAGAACTTCGTAGGCAGCGGCTGAGTTTATTTTCGCGTAAAGATGAGCTATTACGCAATAAATCCCAAATGCGTTTTGAGGAAAACAAGAGACGATCAATGCCAAATTTACAATCAGAGTTTAAATTAAATTATTTTTTCAATCCAATTAAATTAAATCAAAGCAGCGACCGACAGTTGGCAATGTCGAAGTCAACTGAGGAATTCTTTCCCGACGATGCTCGATCTGCAGGCAAGTCGAGGAGATTTAGTGGTGTACAGCAACAAGATTTTGATGTGTCTGAAAAGAGACGTAAAAGTAAGTTTGCTCTTTAGACACTATTTCGACAACAATCTAAATCCACTTTTTTGTTAGATCCTCTTAACTATCAAAAACACTGGCTAATCCAGGAAGCGGAACAACGTCGCATTGATCAAGAACGTGGGCTCCAACGACAATCTACAAATAATATCAACAAGTACAGTATGACCTCACATCCGCAACAAACTCAAAAAGACGAAGGAGGCAAGCCCCTTCCGGACGCAATCATTAAAACGCTTACACAGCGCGTCCAAAGTCGCATGGTAGGAGAGCGACGACTGAGCAGAGACGCCGATTTGATTCAAATGCAGCAACATTTTCAGACGCCAACAGTTAAGCGGCAAAATGATGCTTTCGGTGATGTAAACGATCACGTGGAGATGCTGAGTGTTTCCGGAAAGAAGAAGTGTTCAAGTTGCGGCGAAGAGTTGGGTCATGGAGCGGCCATGATTATAGAATCTTTAAGATTGTTTTATCATTTGGAGTGTTTTCGTTGTTGTGTCTGCTTCAATAAATTGGGCGATGGATTTTCCGGCGCTGATGTTCGAATCAGAAGCCAGAAAAAGCTGCATTGTCACAATTGCTTCTCCTCGGATGATGGAATTAAGTTTTCCTGTGTTTAATTGATGTTTGTCTTGTTATATTTTATTTTACATAAAATAGAGTAATTTTTTATGGTTTATATTGTGTGACTTTATATTGTTTTTTATTATTTTAATTTGATCATGCTTACATGTTTGTACATACAGATAATGGGTCACTTGTTTGTTCAGCAAGGGTTTAAATTTTATAGAGAAAATGTATGTACGTGTGATAAAGACATAAGAATATTGTGAATATTATTAATACAATAAACATTACTAGCATTTTATTGTTTTCAAGAACTGAGTATTATGCTGTTACTTAATCCTCTTTATAATGTGGAAACTGACATTGAATACAAAGTTGGATTACGACTGAAAAGGTTTGATATTCCTGACGTCGAAAAAACCATTGGACCAGTTCTTGGACAATCATTACAATTATAATTGGATTTAGCACGTGGATACATCGGTTGTACTACTTCATTTACTTGTTGAGGAGCTGATTTGATGGCGTTCGTGCCTTTCAGATAATTCGAGTCATTCAAGAGCATATTTTGCCTTTCTTGTTCACTTCTCCCAACATGATTTTGTACATTTTGCATGTAAGGACTACCGTTTGAATTGTAACCTGTGTAGGGAACTCGACGAGGATTTAATATGGTCACCGGCTCATTATTTTGTTGGATGATGAAACGAGTATTTTCATAACTTTGTTGAGAATCACTATCTTTGTATGAAGAAGATTTCTAAGCAAAAAAAAAAAAAAAAAATATTGTTCGCAGTTCCTTATCATCATCATAACTGAAACTTACCTCTCTTCCCACATAATTATTAGCATTCAAATTTAGTTTCTGTTCAGGATGGGGGTTTGCAGAATGAAAAGTTTGTTGGGGCCCAAGATTATTTGGGATTTGCTGACCCGTTGGAGCCCATATCCAGGAGTAGGAACTCGACCATGCCAAAATATAGCCTTAAATTTAAAGCTAATCAACAAATATTAAAAACAATTTTAAATGTTTAATACCATTACTTGTTTCACAATGTAAGATCAAAAGTAAAAAGCAAAAGAAACAAGTTAACTTAAAACACATCTTGTTGAGAAATATCGCAATTTTAGACTAATGTTCATTTTTTAAATGATTACGAAATAACTGTCGGCGATTTATGTTGATGACCTTAATATTTCACCTAACACTGATTAGAACTGCACTATTTTTGTACATTTCTTACGAAATGTGCAAATGCGATAATAAAAATCAAAATTTTAAAAAAATATACGTACACATTTGTTTAATTGAACGTAGACAAGAAGTCGATAGGATCCATTGACGGATTTTTAAGCAAATAATTCTTTTTCTCAAGTAAAGACTTTTTTGTTTCAAAACAGTTTTTAAGCAAATTTTTGCTTTTTTTAACATTCATCTTTCTATCATTCGAAGATGATTTATTTCCCAACTTTTTGTTTGCATATGTTTTGGGTTTGTCTGTTGAAATTTCCTTCTGCGTCGAAATGCTTGGAGTCACATTAGGAACAATATTGCCGAGATCATCATTGGCACTTCCATTATCACTAAACACAAAGTCAGTCAAATCAATATTGAAAGAAATTTCAGGGTCGCATTTGTAGTCTTGATTTAATTGTTGTGGTTTACGATATCGATAAATCTGATTTATTGAAAAGTCTTTGTAAACAAAGTCACTAAATGGAAACCAACAAGCCTCACATTTACGGATTGCTTGATCAGTGTTTAGGAACATGAAGCGAACTTTTGAGTCCTTTCCAGAAATCTCACAAGATGGACATTTTGTCGATGTGTCCTGTGAAATGTAAACATACATTTATTTAATTTTTTTAAATCTTATATATTAACATACCATTGTTACTAGTTCCCAATCTTCTACAGCAATTCGTTCTAGATTTTTGGGGCTTTCAGCTTTCGTTGTACCCAATTCCATATTATTTATTTACTTTTCAAAAGCGCTTACAACAAGATCTAACCACACTTTAAAAACGCAAATTGCAATGGGCGGCTCAGTCAATCTTATAATATTATCGCGCGACTCGTGTTCCCGTCTTTTTTC
>JANSTS010011562.1:0-28475 GCA_026546915.1 Sylvicola fuscatus
TTGTTGTTAGGTAATTTGATTTTACACTATATAAGACATTTTCAGTTTACAGATAATTTTTCTAGACAGGTATTTTGTCAGGAACGTCAAAACGTATTTCTGCACCATTAGAATTTTTTTATCAAAGAAGTCGTAAATATTCAAAATTTCTAGATAAAAATTAATTTCGTTTTGAATGCACTTTTTTATTGAATTTGATACTATTTACATATCCGCACTTTCTGGCAAAAGCGTAATGTAATGTATGAAATCCATCTCTTAAATAATATGTGTACATTTGACCTATTATTTCTTCTACTTATTTACATACATAAAAGTCTGATGCAAAAACGTGCAAAAAATTTGCATTTCTATAATAAAATGTAGTCCAGATCTTGCCCTTTTTTTGTTCTATGCAAAAAAATGTGGCCGAGTTTTAAGCCAGTAAACAGAAGAAATTTTAAGCCTATAGAATTCTCAAACTATCCATTAAATGGCAAAAGGCCATAGATAATAATGGACAATATGTACTGGATTAGAAAGAAAATTGTCATTTATAAACAATTATAAAATAAAAACATTTTCCTTTACCCAATATAATAAATGTATTAGTGTTTGTTCCTGAAATGGTTTTCCAAAAAAATGTTTTAGGTCAATTCCCAGAAAACTGATATTAACATTTTCATAAGTATATAAAATTTGAAGTCTTGATATATTCTCATGTGTTACATAATCCCATAGTGGGAAAAATAATTCCATGCAAATTCAGGGAATGCATGGGACTGGCAATACTAGGAACTCAAAGAGAAGAGGCAATCCCGACGATGGAGTTGGAAAGCAGAATAATTCTAGTGGCACCAAAGAGGAAACTCACCAAATAACTGTAAATTTGAATTTTTTTTTTCTAAACATGAATTTTGCTTATTTTACCGTTTCAATTTTATTATGATAGAACAAATTAAATATTATAAAGTTAAATAGTATTGTATGTTCCGTTGGTATTGTATGTTCCTTCAACTGCCGCCTAAGGTTTTTCTAAACATCTTCTTTTAAGTCATTTTATCTCGAAATAGTTTAAAAAAATATGATGTAGTTTTCTTTCATTCCACAGTCACATACAAAATATTCAAGCTAGTAAACTACACAGATATGTTACCGTTAAGTAGCGGTGAACATTAACATGAGCAAAACATTTAAAATGTGATGTTCTTTTACATTCAAAAATATTTCGAAAAATATTATTCCCTAAACCTATAATTATAGTTACATTTCATATTATTTTCAATCTTTTCATTCGATATTAATAAAGAATCAAATTTTTGTAAAAAAAACATAAGAAATCAAAAATGTCAACCGCATAAGTTTCTTCCTTTGAGTCGTTTTATTAGAATACAGTATACTGAAAATTACATTAAAATAAAAATATTTCTTGTCACATCTATGCTGAAGGCAAAACATAAGTTGTAACATAACTTTTAGTTGGTTATAACATTCTGATAGTTGGAACTCAGAAGACCAAGCGTTTCCGTAGTGTAGTGGTTATCACGTGTGCTTCACACGCACAAGGCCCCCGGTTCGATCCCGGGCGGAAACACATCCTGAATTTTTTTTTGTTTATCCTTTTCGGATAATTCCATAATTTTTTTTTTTTTAAAAGAAGATGTGATAAAATTTCTTATTATTTTATTCTATTTTGATAATTTAACATTTTCTTAGACACCTATTTAAGTTATTTCATTCATTCAGAAGTGGTGCCATCTCTGGCAATCTCAACAAATTCACCACAGATGGTTGAGTTTTGCTGGTGCGACACATGTGCAACATCATATCACGCACACAAAACTGGAATGGATTCACATATACTTATCAGAAATAATTCATTAATTGTGTATCGAAGTGCGCCTGTGCCAGTAAGAAAAATTCCTTTTGTGTACGTGGGATAATCGGGAATCAAACGCCGCTATCCACAATTCCAAGCATAACTCGTCCAAGTGGAATGGCGTTCGGTGCGAATTGCGCAAACCCCGCTACTGTCAGACGTCGTCCGAGGAAATGTGGAATCGACATTCAGTAATCGACTGATACTTGTTTGGAGTGTGTCGTGTTGTTGTGTGTCTCGTCCCAAAAGCTTGTTGTCTTCTCCATAGCGTTTGCTGGCCAAAATCAGTGACATAACCCCATAGTGTCTAATATGTTTATGTTCGGTCCATTACACCAGAACTGTTACCGCTTACTGGATTTGATAGCCTCCGTGTGCCACCGGCATTTTTGTGAATAATAAAAACACCGCAGAGGCTTGTGGCTCGCCGTTGTGGCTGCCTGAACTAGCTGACCAGACCCATTGATTCAGTGTTGCGCGTTGTCCCAGTCACACACATTTGCCACAAATCGAATTGTCTCCAACTAAATGGGCAACATCAAGAAATCGTTGAGGCGAAAGAGCCACAAGAACTACTACTTTCCCACCCAAAAGTAAGTATTTGCACGACTTTGAGCTGGCAAAGGTGTGGTTACACATCCAAAATTCCCACATCCCGAATTCCAATTATCGGTAGGGTAAAAATGTTCAAGTCAGGTGAATTGAAAGGTCAAGGAGAGGTTAAAGAACTCGACACACAAAGAATGCTCAACTGGTTTGAAAGACTCATTTGTGCGTGTGTGTTCTTATTGCTTTGGTTCTAAATTTAAAAATTGGCTGCAACCACGCACGTGAATTTCTGAAAGAAATCTATTTCCTTGGATTGGGCTATTTCTGCTGTTCAATTCAAGTTATTTATTGCATGAAGTGCGTCAAAGACTATATTTAGTAGTTGTTAACTTATTCCAATTAGAATGTCCATCGATCAAGATTGAAGCAATTGAAGTTGGTTGCAGTTGGATTCTATTGGGAAAGCAAAACATATGCCCAAACTGCCTCATATTCTTCAAATATTGATTGAGGGGGCATGAAAATATGTTACAGAGGAAAGTTGAGTATGTTATGACTCACAACAGCTGCTGATAGCACACGATTATCGATAAAGTTCCAATGTTTGCTGTAACTGGCATAAAATGGAATAAACATCTGTACAACATAACAATTTGTATCTAATCGCACCACAACATGGGCATGTGAATGAGCTGCCAATTGCTCTTGCTTCTTTAATTTCAGCTGTTCTTATCTGCAAACACTTTCTATGAATTTCAATTGATTCTGACTCTTTTAAATAAAAGTTCTGATCAAATCGGATTGCACTGGATTTTGGCAGTTTTTACCCACCAATTTTCATATATTTTAAACATTGCTGTTCTGTTTTCGTGGTTCCAACATTTATTCGCAATAACTTCTTATATCCACTTCTCTTGTTGTTATAAAATCCCACAATAATTACACGTTGAACCCATTTTAATCAGAATAACGTAAACTCCTCACGCGACTTGATAACTTAAAATTCCCACGCTCATTACTCAATTCTCATTTAGCATGCCGACAAGCACTTCATTAATTTGAATGTGTTAAACGATTCATGGTTAGGCTGCTAATATAGTTTGACAATATTTGTGTTTTCGGTTATTTCTTCATTATTGAATTTAAAGCACAGAAATAAAGTTCTAACAAAAAAAAAATTCGAAAAGAGATTTTTTTTACTTTGAATAACAAATATTGAGATTGAATTCAAAAACGGTTGATTGTTTTTATTTTTATTTTACTCAATCATCATTTAATATTACATTTCTTCAATTGACATCCGAGTCTGTAATTCACTCATCAAAAGCATAAAATTCAAAGCATAAGTCCCCAGTTGTTATTTGGCACCAATTGATTTGACGCGTGGCTCAAATTAGACCTAATCAAAAAGTTTCAAAGCAAATAATCATAATAATTTACTATTAGACCGAGAATATTCATAACTAAAGTGCGCATGAGCTGTTTAAATAGACATAAATTTTTGAAACAAACAGAGAAAATATTGTGAGCGTTTTATGATTAATGGGTTCGCCTTGTCAGAAAGTATCAAGCAACAAATAACTTAAATTTCATAGAAAGCTCAGCGGATAATTTGGAACTCTCATTTTGGTTTCTATTAAAAAGGGCACAAATTATTCGTTGAAAAATCGTTATTTTCTATACCACTGTATATAAACGCAACAAAGCATTAACCATAAATTTATTGAATAAATAAACAATATAAGAAATTGATATCGATGTTATCGAAGGTGCCAACAAAATGCGCATATGCAGAATTGTCTGAAGTTCGTAAGAAAACAAAAGCTCACCATTATTGAAATTGTGTGTGAGAAAAAACGCCTAAAAGTATGTACATTTGAAGAAAGGAATTTTCAAGGTATAGAAATATCAAATAAAATTCATTAAAAATATTTTAATAGAATTAAAAATAATTTAACGAATCTTTTACTACAATAATTAGAATATTGTCAGCTAAAGGCTATTTTAAGTTTTTGTATTTTAAGTCCTTTTAGACGTTCAAAGCACCTGTTGTTCGGAACTTTAAGTTTAAGACAAAAGTTCTTGAAAATATTTTAAACTTTCTAAACAATGCAATTATTTTAATTGCACCTTTCTCAATATGCAATAAAGGTACGTCGCGTAAAACGTATCGCCACATTAATTACGTCGTTGGTTCAATAAAAACAATGCTATTAAGGTGTTAATTGTCTATAAAAATAACCCTTACTGCAAGGTTTTATCTTTATGTAATAAATGTTAATTCTTTTAAATAACCGAAACATTACAGAAAAGTGTAAGAAAATGTTCCTCAATACAAAGAACCAACGTTTTTGTTTGGACTTGAATTCTGTTTTCTAATAAAATCGTAAAATCATTGTTTTTCGATTTTATTTCCGCGAAAATTAGAATTCTCTATCCTTGCGGCGATGCGTCATCCAGGTGTAATTGAATTTGAATTTACCTTCGCATCGCGTCGCTTCGAGTCGATGTAAAGCCATGGGCAAAGTGCGGTGCAGTGGACAACCGAAGCACTCCAAGTATATGCCGGACTTTACGACGCACGAATGAGTCTATTTCTGTATAGTAATGAGGTCAACCCTTGCGATGGGGCTTTGCACATTTAACTACCCTCCGATGAGCAATATTAAATGTATCTGACAAAGCATCAAATGCATTGTTCTATGGCATAAGTTTAATTTTTGGATAAACTTTTACGATAAACGGATTCATGTAAAACAAAATAAAAACTTCTTATCGTCTAATCTTATTTTGCAAAGTCGGGCAGACATCTGTCAACCCACCACCCAAATATTGTTTGTTTTAATTTGTGTGGGAATGTGCTAAAGTAATTTGAAAATGCAAATCGCCTTCAACTCTCTCGCTCTTGCTCTCGCTCAAAATATTTTATATTAAATGTCTCAGATATTCTCAGCAAAAATATGTAGAAAAGTATAGAACAACAGCTGAATTATCGGACTAGCATCTTCCTTAAGCCTTGCGACTCTCGTCAGTTCTGAATAGTCAGTTGAAGTGAAAGCGCGTGCGTTTTATTCCGTGACATTGATGTGAAAGTTAAATGCGTATAGAAACACGTGATAACAAAACAAAGGCACACTTATAGGCCCTCCCCCAATAAATCTCTAAAGAAACTACCGCCAAGTGGCGACATTGAAAAGGCAAAACGTAAAGAACACAAAATTTCACAGCAAATTTGCCGAGAAGATCTATCTATAAACGCCACAATTTAGTTATTTAAAGAGTCCAAAACGGTGATTTGGACGCGAGCCAAGTGCTGCCGTCGGATCGGCCTGAACATTTAGCCAGAGCAACAGCATGTAAACAGTTCAGCTCTAACAGTCGAGTGTTAAAATCGTATTTCTGAAAAGCCCTAAAAGCTTCAATCAATGTAAACTTTGTAACTCGTCAAGAAATTCAGTAAAAAAATATTTTTTGCGACCACAATGGGTATCAGAAAACGAATAAAAAATATAGTCCAATCCAAATCCAAATCCCATCCACCTGAACCAACCACCCACCACCACCACCGCTCAAGATCAGCTACACCAACAACCACACGTCGCTCATCGATATTTAATTTGGTTTCCCCCAGTGATGTTACTGAGGGATCGCTGGAAGTGTGGCGTCACCTGCCCTCCAAGATTCGTCAGGATCCGTCGCTAGCGTCTTTCCAGCTGGAAAACGAACGATTGCATGGTGAGTAAAACGAAAATTCGTCGTAAAAACCAAACAAATTGGTCAAAAATTTAATGGTGATTTTGTTCTAAGCAATTGTGTGATCATCTTGGTAATACAGCCACAGAGCTGGTGCTGGGCATTGTGCAAAGATGCCGTTCTGTGATAAAGTTCTATTCAAATTCAAGCGTTTAGTGCGAAAAGGCTCATGGGACACACATTTCCGCCACACATAACCGCCAGCGTGCCAATTAAACTTTCGCTTGTACTTTTCCATGATATTGAAGATGGTGTCCTCCTCGCAGACAATCAAATGATGCGTCTTTTGGTAGAGCGTATTGATTAGGCGAATCGGTCGTTCACACTTTGTGATGAAGCCGATTAAGTACATCGGATCGTTATACCAATAGCAGCCTGGAGTCTTAAACATCTCGCTGTTGGTGGTGACAAATGCTGGTGGAAATGTCGGAATGCTGTTGCCAGTTTGACTGCTGATTGTGAAAAGTGGCTGACCTTGCTTATCAAAGTATGAACTCAAGTCCTTGCCAGCAAACGCCAGAAGAAGACGAATGACCTGTAAAAAATAAAAAAGCAACATTATTAAATAGTCTTAAAAAACAAAATAAACGTACATCATCCATGGAATCACTTCTTTCCTTTACCAAGGGAGTAAGATTAAAAACATTTTCATTCACAATGACCCATATATCTTTAGGATCATTATGAATTACCACCTCATCCCTTAAATACGGTATTAAATTTCGCTTACGGGACATAATTACTATTTTTTAATTCTGTTAAATAACTGCCTGACAATTAAGTACCAGCCATCTTAAAGGCATTTCCTATATTATGTTAAAGTGGTTTTCTGTGAGTTCTTTATAGTAACTTATTTTAGTCAAACAGAGGTTAAATAATTAAGAATATAAATTAAAATCCTTAAGGCCTATGACAAAAATAGAAGACGTTTAATACTAATTGAAAATACCAACTTTATTTATGTTTCTTGGATATGTCATATGACCAACAACAGCACGAGCCTACATCAAATTACTACAACTAAAGACAGGCATGTTGGGTAACTTTGTTGATGGTCGAAATTTAGAACCACCCCTAGTAAAGCTCATTTATAAATTTTCATGAATCAAGTAAATTATCCACTTAAAGTCGTTCATGAACTGCGCTGTAACCTCTCACAACCGCTAGAAGTAATCCCAGTAGCAATAAATTAAACTGCGCATATTCACAAAGTAATGACGTGATTCTATGGAATTCGCGTCATCAAATTACATTTTTTGCGTGCCACTCAAACATCCGGCCAAAATAAACAAAATCTCCATGTATTCGTCGTTCCGCCTAAAAACTTGCGATGCCAGACAATTGTTACTCTGCCTTTATTGCTGACATTTCCTCTAAACCGACGAAGGCGTCCAAATTGCCTGATAGTCTTTTTTTATTGTGCTAGTATAAACGCTTCCACAGGTCATATATCACTAAATTCTAATCAAATAATTCCAATTAGGTGCCATACCCCAAGACGATGATTTTCCTCAGCTAGATGATCCAGACGCGCTGCTGGAAGACAACGAGTCCATGGAGGATGAGTTTATTACAATCAATGTGACAAATGAAGCTGGCGAAAAGCAACAAACTGATGAGATTTGGTTGGTTAAGTTGAATCGAGGAGGCGGCAGAGTGAAATTAATGACAATTATATTTATCTGCTTCAGTGCTCACGTTCCCAAACATCATCACCATCATGCCCCCGCAAAAGATGAGGTGCTGGGCGACCATGCCGATAAAATTGTGGAGCAGCCCACAGCAAATACCATTCACAAACCGTCGGCAAGTTTTAGCCACATATGAAAGCTAATTTGATGGTCTAGCCAAACAATTCATAGTTTTAATTGTATTTGTTGTTTGCATATGTGTTTATAGAAAGTTCGCCGCTACACCAAAATGGGTTTCTTGTTAGTCGTTTGGCTGTTCTTTACGGCTGTTCTCACCACGCAGAAGGAGAAGAAGATTTTCTCAAAAATGATCGCAGTGCCGCAGGGGAGCAACAAATGTAATTTTCAATTTCTTTTTAATTTGTTTTCTTTGTTATTTACATCTATTTTTTTATCTTTAAGATTATATTTTACCAGAGACAATTGACAGCTACAAAGTCGCCCTCTCCATATCCGGACCCCTACTGCATCAAAGCTACGAGAACACAACGGCAAACTACCTCTCAGTGATCCTGCAACTTGTAACCATCCGTTCTTATGAAGCATTAAATGAATCGACTTTCACGACAGATGAAAGTGTTTCCGAATACAATGAATCATCCGTAACTTACGTAATCCAAACACTGCCGGAAGAGTGGCGTCTGCCCTTGCCATCAGCTGATAAATATGACAAAACACCGACGTATTCGCGAAAGAAAGTCTTTACAATACCGCCAGTCTCACTGACAGACGACACATACTTTCTACGCTTGCAAGTTATGACGGTGCCATCTAAAGCTGATTTGAGTGTTAAGATCAGCTTCGACTCCTCGCCAATTGACATGTACACTGGCGTCATCTACGCCACCCTAATTCTTGTTCTTCTGTATTCGCTTATCATTTGGGAAGTAATCCATCGAACATTTGCCGCTATGATAGTCTCAACAGTGTCAGTGGCTGTGCTGGCTGCTTTGAACGATAGACCGACTATGGAGGAAATCATTGCGTGGATGGACATCGAGACGCTTCTGCTTCTGTTTTCCATGATGATTTTGGTTGCAATCTTGACTGAGACAGGCATTTTTGATTATTTAGCAGTTTGGGTATTCAAAGTGACTGGAGGAATTATTTGGCCACTAATTCATACGCTCTGCATTGTCACTGCACTGGTGTCTGCATTTTTGGATAATGTCACAACAATTCTGTTGATGACGCCAATAAGCATTCGGTTTGTCAAATACCATTTTTTCCCTAAAAATTTTATTACAATTACATTTTACAGTCTTTGTGAAGTCATGGAATTGAATCCTGTGCCTGTATTGATGGCGATTATTGTTCATGCCAACATCGGTGGAACCATTACTCCGATTGGAGATCCACCAAATATCATCATCACTTCCAATAATTATATTGCCAAACATGTAGGTATTTCATAGAATTTCGGAAGATACCATTTATTTATTTTTTACTATAATTGTTAGGGCGTCACATTCCTGACCTTCTTCTTGCATATGGCGTTGGGAGTTGTTTTTGTGTGCATTCAGTCTTGTATTCACTTGCGTATCCAACACCGAGACATCCACGATCTGCGCCTAAAAGAGCCAAAAGCAATTAAAGATCTGCGGCGTGAGATATCTGTTTGGGAGCGAGCGGCAGCGTCGCTGTCGTCATACTCGAAGGATGTTGATTTAGTGCGCGAGACTCTGCTGAAGAAAGTGAAGATTTTGCGTCACAAGCTGAAGAAGAAGGAATTGGCTGGCACCGATTCTACAGAGGCGTATAAACACACCTTGGAGGAACTCCAACAAAATGTAATTGCTTTTAAAACTGTTGTTCAAATAATACAAAATGTTAATATGACTGCTTTTTGTTTAGTATCCCATCAAGAACAAACCGCTCTTAATAAAGTCAGCGTTTGTTTTGTGCTTCATCATTGGTTTGTTCCTAATTCAATCACTACCCGCGCTTCAGAAGCTCACTTTGGGATGGTCAGCCCTGCTCGGAGTTATTTTGTTGCTCATCATTGCAGATAAGTAAGTTTACACAAATAATATGAAATTGCTTTGGGCTAGAGTAAACAAAAATTGTGTTTAGGGACGATATGGACGCTCTGATGGCACGCGTGGAATGGACTACGTTGCTGTTTTTCGCCGCCATGTTCATCATAATGGAGTCACTGACGCGAATGGGGCTCATCAATTGGATTGGCAAACAAACGGAAAATGTAATTTTGTCTGTTGGCGAGGAGTCCCGACTCGCCGTTGCCATCATGATGATTCTTTGGGTAAAGTTGCTGAATTTTTCTGATCGAAATAAAACTTTAATCCTTTGAATCCTTTGGACTAGATTTCGGCGATAACCTCGGCATTTGTAGACAGTATTCCTGTGACGGCCATGATGGTGAAGGTAGTTGTTTCGCTAGCCGACAATGACTCACTTGGTTTACCGCTGGCACCCCTTGTGTGGGCGCTGGCTTTCGGTCCTTGCTTGGGTGGTAATGGCACGTTGTATGGGGCGTCAGCGAATGTTGTCTGCGCCGGCATCGCCGAACAGCATGGCTACAAAATTACTTTCATCAATTACTTTAAGTGAGTTACAGTAGGGTTGAAATTGTTGCAAATAATAAAGTGATCATCCTTTTTTTTCGCCAATGTATTATAGGGCTTGCTTCCCCATCATGATTGGCAGCATTATCGTCACTACGGGATACTTAATGGTGGCCCATGTTCTCTTCAATTGGCATTAGATTGTCACGATGATTACACAGCACTAGATAAATGACTCTCTTTTTTATATATCATGACATTTTATTAATATCATGTGTAGTTTAGGGGTGAGACTTTTGTTTTTATAGAATAAGATGACTTAATTTACATCGTAATTTGTTTATCAATGTTTTTCTTCAATTTCATGTTAATTTTCAAACAATTTGTAACATCAACGAAGTATCTGTAACTATTTATGTTATGTGGCTAAATTATTTTATCTTATTATAAACAAATATTACTTTTTGTATCAATTTCATGATTTGGCATTTTAATTAAATATAAATGTAGGAATAAAATTCTCGTTGTGGTCCACTTATTTCAAAAATATAATTGACGATATGTTAGTTGTTAATGATGCTTTGATAGCAATATAAAAATAAAGTTTATATAATCCAAAATAATTGAATTGTTTAATTTATTTTATTTAATAAAAAAAAAAATTATAAATCCTTAGCTCATCAATCTAACCTAAGTCTTATACACAATTTTTTGAAATCCTTTCTCAAAAATTTATATTTCCAGTTTTTACAAAATAAAAACGAATTTGAAGGACTCCTAAATAGAAAAAGTTATAACACTTTTCCACGACTACTGCCATCTATGCTAAAACTCAGCAACCCTTAAGAAATATTCCCCACAGAATAAATGTTCATAACGCGAATGTTTGTATTAATGACGTGAAATATTGATTATGGTCGAACTTATCTCACCGTTACATTGTTCATGATAAGAAAACTAAGTAAAGAATCTAAAAAAGCAGGCCAAAAACACTCTTGGCACACAAATTCACCCTAATTTGTGTATCTATCCACGCTCCACCACAAATACACATAATTTTCACAAATATTTGCACACCCTTATACATTATGGCTTCCCCTTAGATTTAAATTACAGTGTACATTCCAAAGAAATTTCCTGGAGCCGAAACGCCTTACGAACCCTCCACGCACGCACACAGTTACGCAGCTGGGAAACCCCAAGCAGTCAGTCGCATTTGGAAGCTCGCCCTGGTTTGGTCAAATGGCGCGCGGAACTAGTTCGGTTGTGCTGTAAATTGTTTTAAAACACGACACTGATAATAAGGACAACCTTAAATAGTAGAAAATAAAAAAAAAAAAGTAAAAAAAATCCTGATTAGAAATGTGCTGTGTTTTACTTGTGATTTGAGCATATGTGAAATGTCGTTGAGCTGTAATCAGCTGCATTAAATATTGATGAACGGATCGAACTGGCCGGGCGTAGCTGAAAAGTGGGTGGCCAAACTGTGGGTATAGCAATTACTCGTTTTCCTGTCACTCTGGGTAATTATAGTGAAAACCCTCTTGAGAGTAAATCAATTACTTTGAAAGTTGACTTTTATCTCGGTTGCTGGTGCTTTTCGATACACAACAGTTGAGTGAATTAGGTGAGCATAAAAAAAGGCAGCGCCAATATAATGTTTTTAAACTTGACTTATTTCCATTCAACTTAATGAAATAAAGAAAATGCTCAAAGAAAGCCCACAGAAATTCAACTGCAACAGAAAAATGTTTTCCTGAATACCTCACTTGGTTCATTTTGATCCATTAATCGCAGCTCAACCATTATTTTCATTGTTGTATAAATCCTAGTTCTTTGTCTTCAATATTTCGTCCTTTCTTTGTGATCTTACCTTGGAGAAATGTGATAGAAGAATTGGTAATTTTTGAATAAATAATAAATTTTAAAGTATTTTAATAATAAATTCAAAATTTTAACCATTAAGAGTGGATTAAGGTAAAGGCGCATTTGAATTTCCCTAAAGGGCGAACAATACTTAAGCAAACAGCTTAAATTTTATACAAATATTAGTTTTTGTAATGTGAGATCCACGTACCTATGCTTCAGGGTAAATTGTTATGGATAGAACGATGTTTTGGATAAAGAGTAGGAGAAATCTATTATTAGACTTAAGCTAACAAACAAATGTTATACACAACAAACATTAGACACAATAAAGGACGATCTAAGAAAGCACAAATTTGAGGATGACAAAGAAATGAAATTATATAAAGAAAAAACCACCCCAAAATTCTTTGCTAGATGGTTGTCAGTTTCATTGTTTATACCATTGTCAATATTAAGAATTATTTTTGGGATTTTTAGAAAATATTACTAACTATTTCAAAGAACAGGACTCCTACTTAAGCTAATAATTCAAGACTATTTTTAATACAGAAATATAACAATCATAAAGCCAAAGAAATTCGGGAAAAGGATTTAGAAAAAACAAAAAACAAGTAAAGTTTATGTTTTCCATTTCCCCAAGTTTCCTTTCACATTTGTTTGCTAAGGGCTTTCATAGAAAATGTTCAACCAAACCGGCGAATTTAATCCAAATAATAAACAACTAACAAGCATGTTAAGACAAAATAAATTCTCCCACTGCGAAAGGACGTAAAAAGCTGACGAAACGCCGAACCTTCCTAATGATAGAGCGCGAATAGATCAAAAATAACCACCCAACCGCTAATTGATTAATAGACGTAAGGAAAATTCGTAGATTATGACTCGCCGCGCCGCGCTAGTGTGGGTGGCCATCGTTAGCTTTATCGTTACCACGCAAGAAAAGCGCTGGCTCGATAATATTATATGATTTGGCCGTTCAATATTCACGCATGTATTCTGAAAATCATACAGAAACCCACTCACATGTATTCATTGGACGAAATTCCCATATGATTTTTTCAGATGGATTTTCACAGAAAATATAGATATTTTTAGAAGTCCGTCGGTTTTTGAAAGAAACATGTATTCATGTAATCTTATAAATTATTTAATGTTTTTTGTTCCCCCATATTGTTATATATATATATTATATTATATGAGAGTATTTTTGTGGTGATAATTAATTGTTTTATTGTTATTGTTTCAGAAACAGCGGCGGCAATAATTTAGAAAATGATTCAAAGTGTAAACAAACCATAGTAAAAATAGTGTTAAAATGAAGATCATGTCAAAACTTATATTAAAAAATGTTTATAAACATTTATAGCAGTATTATTATAAACTAAAATAATTAATATAGATTAAATAAATAATTACCAAATACATAATTAGTAAAAGTGTTATAAGAGAAAGACAAGCAATTTTTGTCTTGCTCTTTTTTCTACAAGCAGTTTATTAAGTTTTTTTTTTGACGGAAAGTGCTCCAATTTCGCACGGTGGCGTCGTAACTTCGAAATTTTACTGACCACAAGTGTTCGCCTCGTCCGCCACCAAAACATAAAACTAATGAAATTATAAATTAGTGATCATCCAAAAATAAGAAAATATCAACGTCATCCAGTTTCCATACATCCACCCGCCGTATATCTTCCACAAGGAGAGTAGCCACAACAATCTGACAACGAGAAGCTCACGACTACACGCAAAGCCAGGGACGCCTATGGCCCAATATTTTGCAGCATTTAAGTGTGATGATGATGATCTTGTTGTTTTCCACATCATTTGAGCAGAGCTTCGTCTGAAAGGAAACAGCAATTAAATATTGGACAAGAGACAAGAATAACAATAAAAAATCATCCCAATCCCAGGCGAGAATGTATTGCAGCTGTAGAAGTGCGCTGCAGCACTAATTCGAAATTATAGCTAAATGGTGGTGGTTTAACCAGAAGATGTGTGTGAGCAGCGCGTCGACGCTGTCGCATTTGATGTCACAAATAGTTGGCTTGGAGGTGTTCCGAAGTGCACGATGACACGCTACTGTGCACAGCTACTGGCCGCAGCTCTTCCCACAACCAGCGAATTAGCCAGGCATGATTACTCTCGAATTTGCAACAATAACTGATTCGGACAGCATCATAGTCGCTCTCTTGATGTCGTCTTTATAGTGACACCGAGTCAGTTTAGTGGTTTTGATTTGTGGCGACCGGCTGGTGGAACATTCGGCCACTAAAATATTGAAGCTGGTGGCAACAGTTTGCCGGAATCTTTCTTAACGGCTGTTCAGATACATTCTTGGTGAATTTAACTCACATTTTAGTGGTGTTTCTGTGTTTGAGTGAAAGTTGTGCATAAATATGCTTCAAGTCGATTGTATGAACAGATGATCGCTGTTCTGTCAATACATCCCTTAAATGGCACGTGTAGTCTTCTCTGTATAACTGTTTTTCAATGTTTTTTTAAACCGTAATCCTCCAAATTCATTGTCAGAGTTTGTGAAAAAGTAATTCTTGATATTAAAAAAAAAAAACAAAAAACAAAAAAACAATCCAGTGTGTGTAAGGAACTGAAACTTTAAGAGGAATTGAGTTTAGAAACAAAAAAAAAGGCTAAAATGTCTAAAATGCTGGAGCCTCCACACTCGTCCAAATCGAAAATTGGATTCGTACCAGTAAGGGCGGAATCTGAGGAGTCGGGCCAGAGTCAGGAAACACTGTAAGTTTTAACTTTTTTTAAACTTCAATTGAATCTTGTGTCTTTCAGTGAAATTATAAATATTTTTAATATGCAACATAATTTCTATCGGATGTATTAAGTGACAGAATGTAGGAGGTCAATTATAGGTCGTTTTAAAAATTGTCTTTTGGTTGTTTGTCTTCATTTACAAAAAAAAATATTTTTGTGTCGCTTATACAGATTGAATTTTTTTTTGCTAACACATGTGATTCGGGACCTTGTGTTTTTATTTATATAAATACATACATAATCCATAAATAGCTTTTACTCTTGGTTGCTAGTACACTGACCCAGAAAATGGCAAATAAAGTGTTTTGAGGATTTGAACTTCTTGTTTGTTTGACATCATGTTTTTTGAAACGCAAAAAATATTTTGGCTTACCTTTATTTAATTTAAAAACAAATATTTGTTAAATTTCTTTTTTGTTTTTGTTATTTGCTATATTTATAACACTCAATATTGTTATAATTATATACATTTTTCGATTAGACGATTAAGGAACGAAGCTTTAGAGAATTTCCAAAAAAAAATTATTTGTACGACTAAATTCAATCAATTGCTGCTTTAATACAAAACTTTAACTTTTATCGAAACCATCAAGAAATATGAATGCCCATACAATCAACATTCTTCACTGCACCTTAATCCAATCAGTAGGATCCAAAAACAAAATCCTATGGGAAGGAGGTACTCAAGCCCAATCTAAATTCATTTTGGTAAACTGATTATCGCGTGTTAGCGCAAAATGCGAATATTATTTTTTATTACATTATATCAAATTTGGGTGGCGTCATAAACGTTCACTTGCGTTTAAATAAAATCAAATTTGCTCCATTGATAAATTTGTAGATAAAATTGAAATGAGACAACTTTTCTTCCAAGCGAAAACAGCCAAACAGGAAAATCAGTTTAACAATTTCCCACAACTAAAATCAAGATACAGATCAGTCCATTTAATTTTGTGTCTCGATTCGGTGAAGGTACAATCACAACTAGCATTTAGCATTGACATCAATTTATGTTTTAAATTAAAAATTATGCTTTTATGATCATTGTGCAGTGCATGCGAGTCGTCAATTGTTTGGAGTGTTTTTAAATGAAAAACGTTCAGCTAGATATACCGCAAATTATCATAAGTGTCGTGTAGTTTTAAGGAAGCAACAATTGTGTATTCCCGCGAATTAAATTAGGTAGTTGTGATAGCTGGAAATCTGCACATCTAGATGACTGGATTTATTGCCTAATGAATTCGTAGGTCAAATTTAATTGGTGTGCTTTCGAGATGGAAAATTTAAGATTATTCGAGTATCATCTTAAAACGACTCTTTCAATGTTACATCTTGGCAATTTAATGGTATTTACTCAATAATCAATCACTTAGGTAATGCAGCAAATCAATCAAATCATTTCACCTGAACGAGTCTGTGCCTAAAAACACATTCCAATCTCCATAAATCAATTACAAAGCAATTAAAATTACCGATGCATTAACACATGGGTGTATTTTCTTAACTGAGTTTTCTTTTGGCGCATATTCACGCAAATCCAAAGATATATAGACATAATATAGCCGGCAAATGAAAAAAAGTAGCCAGTTGGCAGACGCTGCGATGCCAAAAACCACGAGCACAGAAATACACGCGGCGAAAAGCATATTTTAGAGGCTAAATACTCTTTGAACCGTCTCGGGAAATTAAGATCGTCAGAACTTTCAACGAGCCAGTGTATAAACACGCGTTGTTTTAATTTTGGAATCAATTGGCGGGAAGGAAAACTAACATAAGACTATAATTAAACTTCGCGATACGAATATAGATCGCGTCGTCGACTGAAGTGTGTATTAATAGGCGCATGGCGCTGCATAATAAAAGCGCCACGATGCTGACTATCGCCACCATACTTTGTCTGGAAACTGGAACAACGCAAGCTTTTCTTTGGCATGCTTTAAAGTTAAGAAAGAAAGTTTTAAGCATTGCACATATCGATAAACTATATTAAACGAAAGATAGCTGAATTATGCGCGACTTGTTGGCGAGATTAATAAAAGCTCTAACCACTATAAACACCCCCAATAGGAAGATATCAGAACATAGTGAAGGATTAAACATCCTTCATTCCATACAGGGATTCATTCCTAATCTCTATTAATGTATTTTCATCACATTTACTGCAAAGACCTTGCTAAGTGCTTAGAGCTCACTATCAAATCACTGAAAGGAAAGTCTATTATTCAAGTAATAATGCGAAATTGTGCTAAATCCATTTAAATTGTCAGAATATCCAATATGAAGATTATTTTGAATGATGATTTTCTTTAGTATTATTTGCGATGTTTCGAATCTTTATTAATAAATTGAGTGAATAAGCTTAACAACTAATAGAACATTTATTTTGTAATAACTACTATTCAGAACTTTTGTATTTGAAATCAATTTTTCATTATTAACTTGCTGAAATTTTATGGAAACTGTTTAAGATTTCAATCAAACTTCAGCAATATCATTTTCTTTTGTTACTGTAAAAATCTTTAAGAATCTCTGATTTGTTAACGTTTTAAAATATATGCAGAGTATGATTTATGATTGCAAACGTTCTGTGTATCAGGTCGACTCTCAATACAATTTCTTTGTTCTGTACATGTAACTTGCTTTATTATTGAAGACAACTCAAGTGTTTATCCCCCAAACGCGTTCACCCCAAAATAATTCAAAACACACTGAGAACATTTCGCAAACTCTTTTAAGAATTCTTGAAATTTTCACGTAAATTATGCTTTTTATGATCTCTCTTTGTTAGTTAAGAAGAGGCGCCAACGACATCTCAGTCAATTAATGCTTCATTCTTTGTTATTGTGTCTAAATATAAAAATAAAAACATTTTTAAATTTTCAGAGCGAAACTTAGAAAATGCTTTTGGTAGCTGCGAAAAATAGCAAATCGTCTCAAGATTCGTAAAGTGATCTTTAGTGATCTCGGCATTTGTGTCATAACTAATGATTACATACAAGTTTGATTTGCGAAATAATTCTCTTATCAATAAAACTAAGATAGATTTCATTTGGTGAATGAATTCCTGATGAACAGAACTTGGCAGCTTCCTTCCCATTCATTCTTTTGCTAATGAGTTTTTCGTAAAAATGGAAAATCATAAAAAAAGACAAATTTCTTTCCATTTAGCGAGACAAGCAGCGAAAAAAATTAACATAACAAGACACTGACCTATAATTAGAAAAAACGCGGACTGTTGGCATGTTTACTGAGAACAATGAGTTCGAATAGAATCGAAAACACGAGTGTACGTCAAACGCCCCCAATTGACTTTCATTTGGCCATCGTTTAAAATTTAAAAAAAAACCCTACTTAGTACTTAACAACTTAACATTAAAGTTGGATTGCAACAAATTGAAGGCAGAAGGGACCAAAATTGTTAATAACTTTCAGTGCAATTAAACTGCCCAAAGTATCATTAAAAGATAATACCCAGAGGGCAATCCTCCTTTTTGTAAACATTAAACGTCCAAGGCATTGGATATAAAATATTATCGTATTAAAATGACTTTTAATTGTAATAGTTAAAGTTGTTTTATGTTTGGAGAATACGGTGATTATACCTGGTGTATTTTCAAATGCTCATCGTCATCCAGATTCTAGACGACTGGTGAGTCAACCCTGAAAGGTCGTCAATTGGTTTGACGATTATTGATTGGCGTAAATGTAATTGGATTTTTTGACGCGCAATGGGGACACACACTCAAATGATTCTCTACAAAATCGAGACCATCGAGTCAAACACAACAACACAACAACAAACAGATGTCAGAAAAGGAAACAAAACGCACTACAGACGTTCATTGTGCAAACAAGGCGCAAATCGAACGTGCAATAAAGTAACTGGCAGGTGGGTGGGAGGAAATGTAATGTACATTTGCAAATTATTTGCTTAGTTTTTTCCGTGTTTGTTGAAGCCGCCCATGTTTGCTGTTCTCGCGAAATTTCCAAGCGGTTGGTCAATTTGTAGAAGCGCGTTGAAGTGGGTGGTGGGTTGCATGGGCACCGTGTTGTCGTCGTCGCGAAACAATGATTCAACAGAACAACAATCAGCTTAGGTAATGCATATTGATCGATTTAGCGGAGCCGCGAGTATTTTTTGTATTTTAACGTGCAACATTTGTACACTAGTTGAATCGTTTGGCCGCTTAGTGTGAGTATTAACACTGGTATCAATCCATTAAACCTTTATAAAATAAAACCTGTAATATTGAACTTGAATTATCAGTTTCATTGAAATTCTTCGAGGTTTTTACAGTTATCAGGAAGGGTTTAAACTAATTCGATGTTCACATGCGGTTTTGTCACGTGTCCATTTCACTTCAATTACAACGCATTTAAGATCAATAATTTGTCTTCAGTATTTTTTACTGTAATTAATATATAAATTGACTATAAATTACAGTCTATTAACAAAAAAACGTCCACATAAGAAATTGCAAAAGTGAGAATACAGAATTTATCAGGAAACTCCATAAATTTACAATAGCTTCTCGTAAATTTAAGATAATGAATTTATGTGCCGCGAATGAAGCAATAAAATAGCTTCACGTGATAAAAATACATATATTAGAGAGCATTTAAGTAGACGACCACTGCTCGCACTAAACAATCATAAATTTCAATCATAAAAGCTCATATTACAATTACCAACTCGCTAACAATTCTTAATTGATATAAAAGTGCACTGGATATATCTACAATTTCACGCAACTCCTTTGCATTTTTTAAACAATTCACATCATCAAAAATTTATTATTTAACATTGTAATTGCTGACTTGAAATTCTTACAACGAATATTCAAAGTAAATATGTTTTAAATTCAAGTGTCTTACATTCAGTCATCCTATCAGTTATGGAAAAAAAAGGAAAATATTAATTATTTAAAAATGGTGTGCTGAAAGTCCAAGACGGCATCTTTTTTAACCCCACAATTATTCAACTCTCAAATTTTAATTTTTTTTTTCACAAACATTAACAGCATCTGCGAAATGTTAAAAATTCAAAGATCGTCAATTGTGCAATCAAAGAAAAAAGGTTTGTGTAAAAATACGTGATTTGCAGTCCTTTTTCTCATCCCAATGATCCCTACTTGCCAACAACTTTACCCAAACAAAATACTTATTAAAACCCATTTGATGCAACAAAAAAATAAAATTTCCACTCACCAATTCCATGTATTGCTTGAATATTTTATGAACAAACTTTTGTATGTTTTCTGAGATTAAAGTCAACAGCTTAAAGGCAAAGAATCGAGCGTATAAGGGTATTTCGAATGATTGAAAATAAATATTAATTAATCAATTTGATCCGAACAAAAACATTTCAGAAAAATTCCATTGCAACCATTATTCAACACATTTAAAGAATAGAAATGTCTTTAAAATGAATTCCCAATGGGGTTAATCACTGAATATCATTAAAAATGTTCTTCTACAAATTATGCAGCCAAATCAAAAGCGAATTAATTAAAAAATAATCGCTTAGGGATTTTTCCGCTTCGCAAAAATTATTCTTGTTTAATTTTCTCTCAGACAAACCTCTTACAATGTTCGTCTCTAAGAATCGTGAATTTAATTAAACTTTTTTTGTGAAAGAAGTACCTGATGAAGCGATCAATAAATTCGCACAAAACAAATAATTTATTCAATTGTACAAAAGTACAATAAAAAATTTCCACACACAAATTTACGATAAGAGTAACCCAAATAACCTATATCACTTAATCGAATCAAAGAAAAACACATATGAAAAAAGTACGATTTAAGAAACCATAACATTCTGTGCGAAAAACATTTCCAACCTTTAAAAAGGGTTCAATGTCACATTACGGACAAGTAAAGGGATTCATACGACATTGTCGTGCAAAACTAGGTGAAGCATGACATTGACCTTAAAATCACTGAATTTCCAACGAAAGTACAAAAGGAATAAAAGTAAAAAGGATATCAATCTTAAATTTTCAATGGAAGGATTAAAGAAAAATTATCGAAACGGATGGAAAAATTTTTGTATTTAAATTGGATAGTGAGTGTAATATTTTCCATTCACACGATAACGTTTCACATCATAAAAATACACAAAAGCTGACACGTAAGAAATTCAGTGTCGTGATAGATCGTGCCTAGATTAGGTAATAAGGAATTTTCTCTATAAAAAAGTGAATTTAATGGAAAGAAATCAATAATATGTAATCAAATTCGAGTGAGTTGCCGTCGGCATTCGAACGTGCCTCCATTCTGATGGCATTTCCTTACGAATGCAAACATGTAGCAGTCGTTTTCCTGGATTTATTGTGTTCACCTAAATTTCTGTATTTATTCCAAATCGTTTTTCATTTGGAATGGCAGTAATGACAAAATGATAGCCACAAGTCTTAGCTGCAGAACGCAATTTATTCCCCGTTTAGTGACCTTAACTGCCACGTACACAACTCATGGATATCATAACAGTTTTTATGGTCACCAATTTCAATTATTCGGATTCGCATAGCCATCGATGTGGTATAGGTGGGAAATTGGACACATGATGCTCGTTAATTCAGCGCTTCGCGGGGTTTAATTTGGTTAGCAGCTGCGTGCAACATTTGTTTAGCAATTAATTCAAATGTTGCAAATACCCGCTGCTAAATAATTGTTCTGGATCTTTTCAGTGTTTCTCGTAATTAACACTTGAAGATTTGCTATAGAACAAAAACTACGTTGTCACCATTCGATTACATTTCGTTCACGAAAATAAAAGAATTATTAACTTTCTAGATGTTAATTAGGACCAACCACACATGAAATTCGCGTACACACGTTCAAGTCACTTATTCAATGCTAAATGACTATTTTTAGCCTGGAAAATGGCCGTTATTCAAAAACATAATAAATACTGTCGATGCTGTATGGGTGAGGTGCCATGGCACCGAGGATGAGGTGTGGAGTCCGTTGCCATGGAACCCGTGTCGTTTCAAAAATGTGTTCACTCTACAGTTCAAATCGTTGCGGTCATAGCACATGCGCGGTGTCATGTTGTGCATCGTTACACGCCGCATTGCACAGAAGCAACATATATGTGTATGTATAATATGATCTGCATTCCCATGTGGTATATGAATTGTGACACAGTGGCGAGAGGCTGTAGCGTCGGTGTCACCTACTTTCGGCATGTGTTTGCAGAATATACGGCGTATCCTTGATGGGGAGCGAAATGTCTCACGAGCAGGAGTACACCGGTTCTGGGTGGAAATTGTTTGCTTTCACTTGCTGCTTCTCTTTGCTCCAGATTCTATATATAATAAAGCGCCGTAGGATTCAAAGAATTGTGTTCAACAAATAGCAGAAAACGATGTCTCCTGTATTTCTCTGGCGCTTTTATTTGCTTTTGGGGTGTGATGACACTAATAAATCTATTGTTATCAGAATTGTATGCAAGGGAATTGAAAACAAATGAAAATCTATATTTGAATAAAATACTTTTTTTTGGACGAGATGCTGTTTATTGATCTTATCCAATATTTTTAGAACTTTTTAAGTATTTTTGGCAAACTGTTGTTTCGTTGAACCCTGCGGGGGATGATCCAATAAAAGTCTCGTAAAGTGTTATATCCGATAGTAATATTACTTTATTACGTCGAATCCCCTTTCAATAGGTCCGTAAAGAGTACAAACAGGATGCATTATCATTACTTTAACGATATTTTCGCATGTGAAAAAGGTTGTTATTTTCTTCAGTTAAACAACAAACGGAAATAGGTACATACAAATGTTTTATCTATGTATGTCGCAGAAATGAAATTTTACTTCACTTGACTAACAAGCAGAAACGAAGGCACCAAACATTTCTTTTATCTGCGCATCTTTATCGCTGCTCCAACAAAAGTGTCTTCGTGGGTCATAACGATTAGTCGTCTTTGGTCAGCTTTACAGACTCGATTGAACCTTGTTTGAACTTTGTATATAATGAATTACAAACGAGTACTTTGGTTTTCGTTATCACAATCTGAAGCCTCAAGAAGAAAGGTATATAAATAAACTATTTGGATACGACTTATGAGTAATGGTTTGATAAGTAATGATGAGCATATCGCTGTTTTTCAATTACATAAGTAAAAATACTTTCTGTAATTACATATTAAGCGGATTACACATCAAATAAATGATAAGAGCTTTCGAAACAACATACAAGATATTATATTCATCCATTGATGACGCGAAATGATGTAACCTAAATAGCTGCACGAGCAACGCAGCTTAACAGAAAATCCCTTGTCATTTGTAGAGGCGTCCACATCAAAAGCTCCTCCAACCCATTCATTCAAGCGAACACAATTTTGTTTAACCTACGCCACGCGACGCCAACCCTAAAACACACTCACATTACCCACTCGTCTCAGTTCTCTTATGTGCTCGCTTATGTATCGAGCATATACACACACTCCCCATTAATGTATTATTATCTATTTAACCTTTGGGCTATTCTTATTCACACTCACTCCAACCCACGAAGTGACGCGTTTTCAGATCGACCTCATATGTTCTCTGCCGCGTCAATCTAGAAATATAGCATTCATACAATTATTCGGTTCCAATATCGCCGTCAGTGTGTGATACAGTCGCGGTACGCGAGTCCAACACTTGGCAGAGATGCCTAACGTCATGCCGGGGACTTGGGGCGATCGACTCGTTGCATCGCGACTATTAACAGTGCTGACTCTCATTGCGTCTATACCGCGTATGTGGAGAACATTAATAACATGTCGAACATGTGCCGGTAAAGTTCATCTGCACAACATCACAAGTTGTACGTCCTGAGACAACCTGCTCGCTTTTAATGTTAGCACGGCTACAGTCTGAACGGAGAGTTCGTTGAGTGCACGCAGGACGTTGTCGTCGTCTTTGTCGTCGTCGTCGCGTCGTCGTCGCGTCAAGTTCTGGCTGCTTTGCTGTCGTTCAATCAGCCGCGTTTAGTTTTTAACAACGCGCATCTTCAAGTGTTACAGTTTTGGTGTGTGTCCATCTGGCGTGTTGGTTTTTTTTTTCTTCATTTTTTGAGTGTCTTGAGTTTCCCTGCTTGTTAACTATACAGATTTGCGCGATATCGCCGCAATTTAAACGGCGCGCTCACGACGCGCTTTCAAATATATATGCCGCATCTAGTGTGATAATAATAAGTTTTAATACTGTGCTATATTCTTATGAGCTCAATTCAATTCTCGGACTTAAACGTGGCGGTTGTGCTTCTATAAGTCTGGTTAGTTGTTCAAGATTTGTGTATTATTTTCAAAACGCTGTCGACACAGCGCAGTGCGAAACGCACCAGTGCAACAGTTACAACAAGTGTGTTTTGTGAGTCACATTATTGACTGCATTTGGAATGTAATGCATCTTCACTGCACTTGGTGATAGTGAGCAGTTGTTTGTGATTTGAGGAGACTGAATGGTATTTGGAATTGGCATTAAGAATTTAACAACATTTTTAAGATACGCATTTGGTACAAGTTGGCTAAAAGACTGGTGAATTTGTTGAGACGATAAGTTTGTGTGTATTTAAATACAATCACCATGACTGTCAAGTCGACAATGAGAAAACGGATATTCCGTAGGAAGAAGAAGCCTCTTCCAGATGTTCCGGAGACGGATTTAACTCCTGAGTAAGTTTATGGTGATTTTGGATCATTTCAGATTCTTTTTTTTTTAATTAAATAAGAAAGATACAAAAATTGCAGGCTCAAATTTTTTTAAAATAATTTAAAATAAATTAATGTAAGAAATTGAAAGGGAAACTTTTGTTTAGAAATAAATATTGTTTGAAAATAAAACAGACGAATCGAACTCGTTAGCAAGTACCAACGAATCTTTTTCTTCGGAATCTAAACGCCTCCTGAAGTGTGTTTGTTTATTCCCGAAAACTTTTATGTACGCGATTTACATTTTACTTCAGTGAGTTCTCGTAAAACAAATCATAGCCAGCAAATTATGTAAATTTAGTGTAGGAATAATAATTTAGCTAAGCATTTTCAAACGAATTCGGAAATCGTTGACCTTGCTAGAAGGCGGCGTTGGAGATGTTCTATTTTTACGTCAATCGTATATAATCAGCCCCCTTTAATTATGCCAAATTCATGTTTCTTAATAATGACTATTATTTAATTGGCAAATCCAAGCATCCAAACAAAGCCGCCTTTACATTTGACATGTTGTTATCGCAATATGTTATTAGCGTAATTTATTTTGTGTGTTTCTTATCAATCTTTAAGTGATCTCAAATCTGTCTCGTCTGGGTATTTCATCTTTTCTTTACAATTCGTTCACACGTGGTATCCTCCCCCGCGCTTGAGTTTTTTTAGTTGAAGCGCGATGGGATTTTGAATGCCAATCTGCCGGTTGTCTGTTCCTATTCAAGGGGGAGTGAACTGTTTTCGGTGGAAAATTATTCACCTTGTTCTTAGAATTTCAATTTGAGAAGGAATTCTCTACAGTGAGACGGCTTAAGGTGCAAACCCAAATTAGAAACTTATTCTATTTACTTGCGAACAGAAGTTATCAAGTTCGATGTTTACTTTTAATAAAAAATCAAGTTCAAAAGAACATAATGTGTTATGTACATGTCAATTTATATTATGTAAAGTTTAAATCATTTCAAGTTTATAGAATTAAAAAAAAAACGTTTCCTAAATATAAATCTTTCACTTTTTGCAAATACGTATTTCCGTGTTGAATACAATAACTCATCGTTGTGTGCTGCAATTGAATTAACTAAGAATACGGCCAATCAACACGTTCGTCACACATGTTGGCTGTTTTACATGTTTGCCTCGTGTGAAACAAACATTCCAAAAATCGCTAACACCGCATCGTGTACGTGGGCAAAGTTCCATACGCAAATCACATCCAATTTGCTTGTAGACAGCTGGGTAGCCGCACTGTGACGTCTCCGTTCAAGTAATACAATTTTTGGATGGGAAGTGGAATTATGAAGCACCCAATTTTATCAATTATTTTCACTTTTCCTTGTTAGCTGGCGTCTTTTGTTTCTATACAGTTCACTATCTGAAGATGTATAAATCTTTTGATTATAAACTCACTCAAGCAGTGTGAGTCTGGTGCGTTAAGTGAGTTCAAAAGTTATGCATACACTCGCTCATTTCAGTCTGAGAACTGCAATTGATGGGGTGGCCCCCATCTTACGTTCATCTTATGAGCATGGCGCGAGTTAACACAGTGTCAAGACTTGCGATAATAATACAACTTTCTTTGAGCCAGCTTTTCTACATTAGATATGTATATTTATTCAAGGCATAAATTGCTCAATTTCAGCCGTAATTTCATGAACTCCTTGATTATGATGTTAAACCTTTTGGCCGATGCAACATGGGGTGTTTTGTGTTTTTTTTATTCAGTTTCTTCCAAGATAAAGTCAAAAGTACCTTCAAACAATTATACACAGACAGATTCGGTTTTGAAAACTTTGTAGGGATTTTTTACATTTTGCGTCAATCTCATAAACATATAAATGAGGTTTGAAGATCAAAACTCAAGTATTTTCAACTATTATAGAACAATTGAATCAAAGTCTTGGAAACCAATTGACCCATTTTTGGAAAAAATACAAATCAATTGATGTCAATCGAATTCGAAACATAACAATCTCGTTAACATTAACCCCATTTATAGAGCATAGATCTTGTCGTATGCCATATTGACCATAAATTTGATTTGAGTCAATATTGACAACTTGTTTACTGGTAAATTAGACAAGCAATTTTATAGGTTTGATGCAAGAACAAGAAACAAAGGGAAATTCAATTACTTAAAACGGCTACACTAATTTAGATCGACTTAATCCACTTTAATGTACTAGCCCCATCGTGTAAATTAGATACCCGCCAATTTAGTAGAGGATGCATGAAGATATGCGTTGAATAACAATTAGCTACAACAATTATTTGTAAAATTATATTCACTTTAATGTTATGTTGAGTACATTTCTAGTTCTGTTTTCTGTTGGCTTTTGTCTTCGTCCACATATGCAATTCTCCTGCACGTATATAAGATGCATAAATAACAAACTGAATTGTTCTCAATTGTCTTTTATCGCTTTGAAACAAGAGAACATATTGTCAATTACAGTCAATCAGTACCTCACATGTGCAAAGGAGCGAATTGCGAACAACGAAATTGTTGAAACATAAATTCAAACCCTTGAAAGTTACTTTACGTAGAAGATATACAAGTCATTCAGATATGATTTATGGGTATTTGATGTAAATTCAAACAATAATGTTAATAGCAGGCTGACAATGTCACAGCTGCTGCTTGTGATTGGTGTCTAGAAACGTGGCCAAGAAGACTGAGTAGTTAGTTGGCTAAATTTACTATGTAGTGGAATTTTTTCTACTATTTTTAAATCACTGCTGCTAAGCAACTTTAATATGGAATGTTGAAAGAGAACGCGTTTTAGCGAAATTGTCTACAGAATGATCGATTTATTATAGCAGGTTGTGGCTAATTGTCAAATGTGTCTATTTTGACTTTTTTCTTGAATAATTGTTCGTTTTAACTAAGCAAATTTTCGTTTCAATTTTCATTTATTTATTTTTATTTTTTATTTTTTGGATGAAAGTCAAGGTAACCACGTGTTTCTCACGTGGCAACAAAAAAAAAATTGTACAGCTATTTTGTTTTTTGAACGTGGAAATGAATTCATTTAATCGTTTAATTTTATTTTGTTATCATTTTAAAAATACACAAAAGCAAAATCTTGCATAATTCTTAAAGATGGGTAAATCTCTTATTTTACATTACAGTTAAAACCCTTTTCATGTTTGTTGTTTGAACGGAAATTTACACAAAAGTATAATTTCCTTTAAATTTAACCCCACATCACAATGATATCAATCAAAGATTAAATCAAAGAAAATGATAAATAAATTACAAGATGGCAGTATACATGATTTTCGTATATTCAACTGAAATTATGTCACTCTAGACATTCGTATATTTCTGAACCCACATCAATATCAATTGCCAAACCAAAAATAGAAAAGATATTCTAGCTGAAGCTGCTGGAAAGTGGCAATTTCCGCTATTTCCATTTGATTTGCACATACGTTATATATTTTTGACTTCTTTATCGTTTGGTTTTTTCCATCTCCTTAAGAACTCATTAAATTTTAAAGCGCACAAGCTGATTGTAGTTGACTCCGCCACACAATGAAGACCTTGCCCAACTCTTGCCGCTATTACTGTGTCTTCTATACGGATGAGATTTTTTAATTTAGACTACAAAAATCACTTGTTACCAATGCTAAATATATCTAGCTCGCATGTCACATGGTAGGGAAGGGAATATAAACGCCAAGCTGACTTGACATATGATTTCCTGACATTATCTGCTTCACAATACTAATTAGTTACTGGTTA